>JAAGKR010002031.1:0-105841 GCA_011419295.1 Clarias macrocephalus | reverse complement strand
GAGGAGGGAGTGAAGGAATGAGTGAGGGAGTGAAGGAATGAGTGAGGGAGTGAAGGAATGAGTGAGGGAGTGAAGGAATGAAGGAATGAGTGAGGGAGTGAAGGAATGAGTGAGGGAGTGAAGGAATGAGTGAGGGAGTGAGGGAATGAGTGAGGGAATGAGTGAGGGAATGAGTGAGGGAATGAGTGAGGGAATGAGTGAGGGAATGAGTGAAGGAGTGAGTGAGGGAGTGAAGGAATGAGTGAGGGAGTGAAGGAATGAGTGAGGGAGTGAAGGAATGAGTGAGGAAGTGAAGGAATGAGTGAGGAAGTGAGGGAGTGAAGGAATGAGTGAGGGATAATGAGAGATAATGAGAGAGAGTGAGAGAATGAGAGTGAGTGATGCACAATGTTATCCTGTAAAAATCAGACTTTTTTTAGATGCCTGATGTAGTATTGAGTCATATCCATGAAGGTTCGGGTACTTAAACACTTTAATTCCAGCCCGTCAGGAGCCTTGTCTGATTCTGCCTGTATAATCAGGTGATGTCAGGTTTCAGTGGATTATCATTGTGTGGAATGAAAACCTGCACATCAACACTCTGCAGATAAGATTAGAGACCCCTGGTTTGTACATCATTCATGGGTAATTTTCCAGTTATAATTGAGAGCAGCAGTCCTGTCAGTTGCTGCATGCTGTTGTCTTATCCTTGGGGAACACTACTGAAACACAGAACTGTATCGATGTGCTTCTCCACCTTCAGCAGCAGGCCTCAGTCAACCTTAAGCACCAGCTTTTATACCGTAGTCGCCTTTATTTAAAAATAATAAAGCACATTTCATTTTCTATAATACTAGATCATGCATTTATCACAGCATTTTGTAGATCATTGCAGAATATCAGCATCTCCGTTACAGTGTGTGTGTATATGAGTGTGTGTGTGCCTGTACACCTGTATGTACATGTACTTATATCTCTACTTTTTCTTGTTTTTCAGCCTCAGGAACCGCTCAGTTCTCTGAAATCGTTGGCAGAAACAGCAGCTCAGGGCTCAGGTTTAGAAGGAGAACTCTCTGCGCTACATCTCACTGGAGGTGAATACACAATACACCCACACACACTCATCTCTCTGTAGGAGCCCTATGGATTCTGATCTCCTGAAATGACTGAGAATTTAACAGCATTTTGACATTAATGTGGGATTTCCACACAAACATGAAAATTAAGTTTCGAACAAAATGTTAAAGGTTAGATGTTTTACTGTTTAACTATTAAAAGACGAGGTTGTTGTTTTTTTGTTGTTGTTTTTTAAGCAAAACTAAAGGTTAATATATTATTTTCCAGTAAGCAAAGTTGGAGATTGGAATACAGGCGTGTGCAATGGTTCAGGTACGTCAGTGTCTCCACCAAGTCTTCAAATGCAGATCATCGTTTAATAATTATTAATGATTTATGTACTCATCAGAATATTTATTTTTTGTAAGCATGCTTTTTGTTTGATCTAATGTAAGCTTACTTGGTCATGCAACCTGTAGCAGGTTATCAGTAGTGTTGTGCAATTCAATCAGTTATGCAGTTTAATCAATGTTTTGTTGGTAAATTTAATGAATTAAATCCATGGATCAAAAAAAAAAAAGATCCACAATCTGCTCATAGGTCAACAAATTAACAAAACATAAAATTGACAAATTCGATGACAAAATATATATTAAAAAAATTATATATATATATTATTTATTTATTTATTTTTCCTTGCAAATACTCGCATTTTGCAGGAGTATCGTTTCTTCATCTTTGCTTTTATGAAGGAATGCATCTTTGCTTTTATGGGTATTTGGTGCCACCTAATCAATCAGACTTTCAGAAAAAAAGAAAAATTTAATGCATGGTAACATTTAAACAACCATTGACGCAAGTTACACATCATTCCAGTGCACAGTAGATAGTGGTTTTTAATATGTAATAAATGTAGCCGCTTGAGACACGTCAGACAACACCGTATCGAATTAGTGCTACTAAATCAGATCGAACCTGACGGAGCACAGAAATCAAATCGTATCGATTAGACAGGTAACCTATGATTCACAGCTCTAGTTCTCAGCGTCCGTGTGTGAGGTTTGTTGTGTTGACTTTAGTAACCCCTATAATGTTACACATGCATTCCTGTGATGTCTAAATCTATTCCACTCTCTTATCTTTTTCGTTCTCTTTATGATGAAGCAAGGATAAGTCAAAACTGTGTGGATACGCAAAGGATCCGCTTTCTTAGACTACATAAAAAATAAATAAAAAAATGTTAGTCTAAATCACATTGATATGGTTGATGTCAGGTTTTAAAAAAAAAAAAGTCTGAAGTTGCTCGTTCTTAAGTGCCTTTAGAGAATACACTGATTAAAGAAAAAAAAAAAAGAAATTATTTATAATTGTGCAATCTGGTCTCACCCAGACGAAAATGAGATTGATCCAACTTTTCTTCCTTATGACTTTTCAGGAGATTTTTCTCGCCACATTTTAAATGTACACTACCGCTCCAAATGGATCACTTTCCAACTCCATGGTCGATCCTGATTTTTATTCCTTTCTACACTGCTGTAAAACAATCCTGGGTATCCAAAATATACAATCATCTCCTTTGAACAGTTGATATTGAGATGCATCTGCTACTCGTCACGTGTAAAGCCTTCATAACGGCTCTAATCCGAGGTGCTGGTTGTTAATTGGTGATTTCTGAGGTAACTGGTGGGTCTAAATGAACTTCTCCTCTGCAGCAGAGCTAAGTTTTGGTTTTGCTTTCCTGGGAAGGTCTTCATGAAAGACAGTTTCATCATGGTGCTTGATGGGTTTTGCAGATGCAGTGCTGACTGTTGTTGTTGTTAGATAATTACCTACTTCCATATGTGTTTTTTCATAGTTTTGTAAATAAATCACTAAACAAAAACAAAGAAATATCCAAGTCATCCCAAACTTTTGAGCGGTAGTGTACGTCTGAATTATTTGTTGTTATTTTTATTTGATTTTTGCATCAGGCTCTAATGGATACATTGTCCAGATTCATACTCGGTTCAATGCAACATGAAGCATGTTCAGGTGATTATATAATAATCGTGACAGGCCTAGCTGTGATTCACTGCCTGAGTGGAAAACTCTTGAAACTCTTGAATGAGGCAATTTTAATAGAATGTTTGATGAAGCCCTTAAAGCTGCCCAGAAGTCATGGATTTTTTTTTGGTATGTCCATTAGTCTTATGCACACATACTCGTCTTTCTGATATTTTATTTCATGACTTCCAGTGACCCAATACAATTCCTCCAGATATATTGTTGTGCAAATTCTTGAACGCTTGAAAGTCCAGAGGCGGAGATTAGACCGTGTATTTTTTATATAGAACGCATGTAATTTCTGACTCGCCCTTGTATATCATTTCTCCAGACAGTGCTGGAATTTGAAAACTCGATTTCATCCACTTGACACATCTAACATGGTGTTTTGGTTGCCTTGCATTGTTATCGCTGCATTTCAAGAATCAAATCGACGAGCTATGAGAAATGGCACAGAGCTAGCGACTTTGTTAAAAGTAACATGCTAATCTGTCCTGTTCTTGTCCAAGTGAATGAGAAAGTTATGGTAAGCTGAGTACCTTCAAGCTTGTTCTCAGTTAGCAAGTAAAAACTAATTCTGTAGTCAGATGTCACAGTTCAGACTTCGAGGACGACCACATGGCTTAGGGTGCTCTTTTCTGATAATTTTTTTTTTTAGATCACGCTCAAATAACATGCATTACTTCAGCAAAACTACCAGTCAATGCATTTGGATCATCCAAAATGTTTTTTTTTTGGTTTGTTTTTTCAACCTTCTATACAGTCCTCTAAGTTTTTGCTAAACAATTTTATAAGACATTTGGGTCCGGTCCGGGATCAAAAGATGAATATGAGAATATAGAATTTCTGCTTTCATTTCCACATACTCACATGATGAGTGAGGCACCATCTCATTTTGTGTGTGCAAAAGTATTGGTCTTAATAAATAATAATTCTTGCTCTTAATAAATACGTTGAGCCACAGACATCACCAAACTGTTGCATTCTTCTTTTGCAATGCTTTTCTTTCAGCTGTTGTGTCTTTTTTTTTGTTGTTGTTTGTTTGTTTTTGAGGGCGGGGTGGTTTCTCCCTTCAGTCTCCTCTTCAGGAGGTGAACTGCTTCCCAGTTGGGTTAAGATCTGCTGATTGACTTGGCCAGCCAAAAACCTTCCACTTTTCCCTCTTTAAGTTGTTTCGAGTTGGTGTCTTGCTGCATGATGAAATTCCTCCTGATTAGATTTTTATTTTGTAAATTATCAGACAGAATGTTTCCATAGACTTCTGAATTTATTCTGCTGTTCCATCATGAGCTCCATCATCAATACAGATCAATGAGTCTGTTCCAGAAGCAACCGTGCAAGCCAAAAGCCTTGACGTTACCTCCACCGAGCTTTACCCATCAGCTTGTATGTTTTGGATCATGAGCAGATACTTTTTCTCTCTCTTCCCCACTTTCCATTACTTTGGTAGAGGTTACTTCTGGTTCCAAAACGTTTGTGACTCATCTCTGTATTTCTTTTTAAAATTCCAATCTGGTCTTCTGATTCTTACTGCTGATGAGAGGTTTGTTTTTAATACAAGTTTTTGCCCTGAAGTCAACTTTAAATGCTGGATTATAAGGTCTTCACATCTGCCTGTGGAGGTTGTTAGCGACTTCACTTTTCTTAGCAGCACTCACACTGTTTCTCTCATTAACTGCTTTAGTTTTTCAACCTGTTTGATGTCTTTGCTCTTAGTGCACAAGTGATGTCTTGGCTGTGCCGAACACTTGTGCACTTTCTTGGTTTTTCTATCTTTCCAAGCTTCCCAATGGCTCGCTTTTCTTCCATGAACAGCTATCTGGTTTTTGTATTGGTTTTAACAGCAAATGCAGTTTTTTCCCCAGGGCTCAATCCAAGAGTGGGCATTCAGAGCTTTTAATTGTTCATCAGTCTGTCTAATAGGGCAGATAAACATGAAGAAACGGTCATGTTTGTGTTCCAATATTTTTCGATGCTTGGAAAATGGGTGGGTTCAAAACTAACAACGTCAAGATGTAAATGAAAGCAGAAATTATTATCTGTCGTCTCTCATTCACCCTTGATCCATCTTAAGTGTGAAGCAAAAAAAGAAAAATAATTGGTGTTGCTGTTGCAAAACTTTTGGAGGAACCTGTAAATCCCTGTAGTTACCATTAACCATTCTCTTCCATAGATATTTTCCCTAGTTCCACAGCCCCGTCAGGTCCCCCTACAGCCCCTCAGTCTTCCCTTTCAGAGGTTAACATTCCTCCATCACTGGGTGTCTGTCCTCTGGGTTCTATCCCCATCTCCAAAGACCAGCACTACCAGCACATTATGCAAGAGGCAGCATGGACACACATGCCCCACCCGTCAGACTCGGAGAGGATCAGGTACGCATCCGTCTGTCCTTCACGTATACGTCTGATTTTGCTGATGTGCCCACTTGTTTTATTAGTTTTTTTTAATTTTTTTTAAACGCACAGGCAGTACCTGATGAGGAATCCCTGTCCTACATTGCCTTTCCATCACCAGATGCCACCACCACACTCAGACTCTGTGGAGTTCTACCAGAGACTGTCCACAGAAACACTCTTCTTCATTTTCTACTACCTTGAGGTAGGCTTTGATCATTTTGTTTCATTGTTCAGAGACTGCACGACCTAAAAATTCCTTACATAACTAGTGCATGTGTTTTCTGATTGGTAGGGCACAAAGGCTCAGTATTTGGCAGCCAAAGCATTGAAAAAGCAGTCCTGGAGGTTCCACACCAAGTACATGATGTGGTTCCAGAGGCACGAGGAGCCTAAGACCATCACTGATGAGTTTGAGCAGGTGAGATTCAATGACGTATGGTACAGGATAAATTCTGGTCAGCACTTTTCTCAACCTTTTAATACGATAAAGCGACCAACAGAACACTTTTTTTTCTGGTAGTGTAGCACTCCGTCTTTTTGGTGAAAATCTATAACCATAGAAAATACTGATTTACCAATTTTGTACAGTTATTCCTTGTTAAAAAAAAAAAGGACCTGGTAAAGGTTAAAAAAAAAAAAAAAAAGGACCTAGCTCTGGAATCTGGCTCTTCCATTCTGAAGCTTTGCTCTCTTCTTCTTCTGAGCCATTTTATTTTTTGTTCACTTAGTTTTTTTGTTAAGATTTGGGTTATTATTGTGTTAGAAGGTGAAAATTTTCTTCATGCTACATGTTTCGCGCCAATGTGGAATTTGGCTAGTTTGAGCAAAGACAATGGCCTTTATCCTGACTAGTTTCATACAGTAGCATGATGCAGACACCACCATGCTTCACCCATAGATACTGAGTTTTCTATCCATAAGCTCTTCAATTATTATTTATGATTTATGACCAAAAAGTTCTACCTTGGTCTCCTCAGACGATGACACATTTTGCCACATGGTTTCGGGCGATTCCCCTTTCGTTCTTTTCATACAGAACGCAAGAACGGTGTGATATTCCCACCTTGACCCAGCCTTCATGAACAGGGCTAAAGACCGGCAGATTTTCTGGGTTCTGGTTCATCCAAGTGTAACTTTTTCAGTTTTGGGATTTTTTCCATGTATAGCATTTCCTCAGCTAAAAAATAAGAAAGTATAACAGGAGATGCAGACATTTTGTCTTCAAATGACTGTATATGTTGACTTTGTTTTTTTTGCTTTTTATTAGTGATGTAGACTGACCATCTGAAAAGAAGCAGCTTTATATATTATATAACCACCATGTTTCATCATGGATATGGTGTTTTTTATCGAAAGCCGTTTGTTTTTTTTATTAGTTATGTAGTGGTTAGCACTGTGGTCTCAGGTACCGGGTTTGATTCCCGCCTCGGATCTATGCCCGTGGAGTTTACATGTTCTTTCCGTACCGGGTTGCGTTTCCTTTGCGTACTCCGGTTTCCTCCCACAGTCCAAAGACATCGAGATTAGGTTAATTGGCGTTCCTAAATTGGCTGTGGATCGGCACTCTGTCCAGGGTGTACCCTGAGTGCCCCCAAGTCTCCTGGGATAAGCGTATAGAAGATGAAGGTGATTTTTATCATGGAATAAAAAGAAACATGGCATTATGTCAGGTTTTAGGAGAGAATTTAATGGTTAAAAAAAAATTATATATATATATATATATATATATATACACACAGTATATAGTCTATACTATATATAGTATATATATGTAGTCCTTGTTTTTAGGGTTTTAGTGAGTTGCGCGCTGATATTAAAAGTTGTTATTGAATCGATAGATCAGTTTTTTATTCTGAAACAATTGACACTAAATTATTTAGGTAAACATCCAACTGATCAATTGCCTGAAACTGAATTGAAAACTTTTTATTTATTTATTTATTTATTTTTTTGTGCCGAAAATAAAAAGTATTGCATTTGCTTTAAAGTACTTCCAAAATTTGCAGAATTATTGCTTCTTGTTCTTTTAAATTTATGGACAGTTTGTGCAATACTGCCACCTGCTGGCCTGGAGTGTGGAGCACAAAATTATTGTTTTGTACGAGACATGACATTTAAATAGCAAACAACATAAGATACACAGAATCTGAATTTTTTTTTTTTAAGTACTTCAAAACCTGTAAGAAATATAGTGAATTAAATTGAAAATTGCAGTGACAAAAAATAAATAAATAAAATAAAATCAACAATCTATGATTCACAGCTCTTTGAGTGATGGAAGCACCATCACTGAGTTCAAAATACTAAACGAGTTGCAAGTTGATCTGGCTGAACTAGGACTAATCCGATTTGTACCAACCAAATGAAATTACCAATGAAATGGCATGATGGTAAATTTATTCACCTTCTTTTGTGCCTCTCAGGGGACGTACATTTACTTCGACTACGAGAAATGGGGCCAGAGGAAGAAAGAAGGATTCACGTTCGAGTACAGGTATCTCGAGGACCGGGATCTCCAGTGACGGCCAGCGCAGAACTGCAGACTACTGTCGACATTCCTGGACTGAATCCACACTCTCACGCTCATAAAGTGTGGCGTCTCTGATGCTGTTGCGAGGCTGTTTTACGTCTCGTCGCCGCACATTGCCTTCGGAGTTTCTCCCAGTTCTTAGAAAATCCACTTTGCCCAGTAATTTTTTAATTTTTTTTTTCTTCCACTTACCAACTTGTTATAGGAAAACTCTTTTTAACGTTCAACATCTTGCCAGAGAATTCTCGAGCCAAAGAGACACAAGCGTACAAAATTTCATTCAACAAACAGTCAGATCGTGCCGCTGGTACGATCGAGCAAATCCGTTCTAGCACAAGGAGCACCGAGACCAAAATTCAATCGCCGATTTCATTTTCAAGCTGGATGAAATTCGCCGGAAATCATAGTCAGTAACTCCATTCGCTGCTTCCTTCTTGTACATTTTAATAATACATACAGGACACCGGGCATATCCGTATACAACAATCTAGTGTTTAAAACAATAACATCCAGCCTCTTTTTCTAACTATACAGTGTGTGAGAGAGAGAGAGAGAGAGAGAGAGGGAATTGAAACCAGCACCAACACTAAAAACAAACAAACAAAAAATCTGTCTATTCAGAATTGGATCCATTACTGAGGCTCAGGAAAATGAATGAAAAAATGAAAAAAAATTAACAAAAAAAGGTAGCTAAAAGACTTAGTCTGCATGATTACAATGTTGTGTATGGGATCATATGACACTTTTGATTAGACTGACAAAAAAAAGACAAAAGCAAAGCTCTCCATCAATATCAGATGAATTTGTTGAATTGGAACTGACCCGCTTTTGGAAATTCACACAAAAAAAAGGACGTGCTTTTCTAAAGATCCGACGTCACTACAGCTCTCCAACTACCTTACGTTTCGTCTCATCTGTCAGCCATCTGCTTCATTATTTCACAAACTCCTCCTTAATTATAATATTCTCCAATGTTTGGAGTGCCACTCGTATAATTTCATTTCTCTGCTTTTTTCATTATGAGAACTGACCATGTTGGATATAATTCTGCTGAAAGTTGATAGTCATTACTTTTTTCTTTAATTTCCTTAAACACGCTGCATGATACCAATGTGACAAGTGGCCACGCTGCCCCACCCGGTTTTTGTTACGTTTACCTTTTCTGAACGTACTGTATGAAAGAGAATTAAAAAAATAAAATGTGAATTCTATATATATATATTTTTTTTTTTTTTCCCCTAACTGGAAAAAAAAGTGATGTAAAGACGACGATTATTTCATCTCACATCATTTTTTTTCTTCCCCTCCATTAATAATAATAAGAATAATAATAATAATAATAATAATAAAAAAGTTTTAAAAAGTTACAACTGCAAAGTGGAGAGGATTCAAAGAACATTACGAGACATTAAAAATGAAGTAAAGGATTGTAAAATATTAATAAAGAAATTACTTTTCACATGGTTGTTTTGTTCTTTTTTATTATTATTATTATTATTTTAATACATAGAACAGTTTTGAAGTCTTAAGGTTTATGACGAGATGTTTCGCCTCAGGATAAAGCGCTAGAGAAGAGTTTCTCTCATATAATCATGCAATTTTTTTATAATCATTTTTTTATATATACGGCAGAGTATGAACAAATTCAGATTCAGGTGTTTATTCAGCTCTCTCAAAGTCATTTTGAGATTTTTCTTGTAGAGACTTCGGTTATGGTTCTGCAATAGTGACAGGAGTTTAAATCCAGTAATCCTTAGAGTGAGCATCTTATTATTTTCTGACACAATCCTTTTAGTCTCAAATACTTCAACATGAAATGTCTTTGATGTTTAATTCAGTTTTGGTCATTTGATTATTGTTTTAGTCTGAGGGTTTAGTTGAGGTGTGAAGTAGAAAATGTCAGAAGAATCTGGTTTATATGAAAGTTTTATCATTACATCACCTCAGACTTCTTTCTTGCCTGTCTAAATATATATCCACATCCTGATTTGTCTCAGTCTGCTTTTTACAAGGTCACTACCAGTCAAAAGTTTGGAGACACTTTCAAATTCCATGGTTGTTTAAATTTCTTTCTGAAACAATGCTGAAGGTGTCCAAAATGTACAATAACCTCCTTTGAACAGTTGACTTTGAGATGTGTCTGCTACTCATCATGTGCCAAGTCTTCATAACGGCTCTAATCAGAGGTGATTTTGAGGTTAATTGGTGATTTCTGAGGTAACTGGTAAGTCTAAATGAACTTCTCCTCTAAGTAAGATAAGTTACTAGGTAAGTTTTGGTCTTTCAAGTAATGGATTGGACTTGGGACTTGGACAATGGAAAAAGGTCACATTGTCTGATGTGTCCAGATTGACCCTATTTCAGACTGATGGGCGTGTCCGGGTAAGAAGGGAAGCGCATGAAGCGATGCACCCATCATGCATAGTGTCCACTGTATAAGCCTCTGGAGACAGTGTTATGATCTGAGGTTGCTTCAGTTGCTCAGGTCTGGACTCCTCAATGTTATGAGGCAATAAAATGAAGTCAGCTGACGACCTGAATGTACTGAATGACCAGGTTATCACGCCTACGGAGTGACCGTGGTTCTTAGAGTATAAGGAATCATTTTCGCACATGCATTGTGCACCAGCATCTAATTAGCATTCGATGTGGGTCGTGTGGGCTCAGGCCTCGTTTGTTCATTTCCCTTCTAACCTACGTGTTTGTATATCTTCGTTCATTCCTGCTTCAGAATCTTGATCTTGGCTCAAAGCTATTTAGTAGCTACAGTTATTTCACTGCCTTGTGTTAACCCGTAAGCCCTCTGCTGCATGATGCTTAGTGCGGAGGAGAGGAGGAAGGGAAAAAAAAACAACATAAAAAAATAATAAATAAAAGCTGCTGCGGTAACAACCCACGGCCTTGTACCAATTCGAGGCAAGGTGGGTGGTGGAAACCTCTGCTCTGCTCCGCTCTCTTCTTTATCTGTAAAACTATAGACTGCTGTGAAAAATCAGTCAAAGCTTTCGACGTGCTCCCTCTCTAACTTCCTGCTCCGAATGATAATACGTCAACATATAATGAGTCAACTCGAGGTTTTAAAGCCACTTAAGAGTCTATCAGCAAAATATATATATCCTGTATTGTTTTAAAGAGAAAGAAAACACGGTACGAGGGATCCTGGTTCATGAAACAATCATCTATGATTGAGACCCATAATGAACTTGGCCAAAACATGGTGCTAAAAAGTGTGAAAAAGTAAATTTTCATATAGGATCATGTAAGACCACTTTTCATAATACACATAAACGCTTCTTATCTCCCGATCCATGCTTGTTGTTTTTGTAAATATGTGTACACATTTATATTTTTATCAGATCAAAAGAAACACATTTGCTCAATGCCCTTTCATGTCCGTAGTGTCCGGAAGCTTTTTGAATTCAAATCTTTACACAATCTTAACTGTTGTTCAGATGAAACTTGGCCGATTTAGGTTTCATTTCAAAAGACATAAACCTGAAAAAGTGTATTATTCTAAAATGCTAAATTGTTAAGATGTTGCAATGTGAATTTGACATGGTTACGGACACTACAGATTTTTTGCTTTTTAAGCTTTTACCATTTAAGCAACAATTCTTACAGGTCATATGCTTCTAGATGCTTACACCAATTTTCATATCAATACTCATAAATAAATATGAATAATTTGCATTATAAATTATTATTTGTTTTTATTATTGTTGTTATAAGCAAGACAGTCTAATGCTAAAAAAATGGCTATTTTGGGGGCACAAATAAAATCATCTCACCCAAATTTTCTTAGAAGAAAGATCTGTCACTTCCATGATGCATAAACTTCAAAAGTAGCTTCTTTGGCACACACAGTTTCTATATTATATGTTAAACATAAAAAAGAAACATCAGCACCAATACTGTGTTTTGGCCGAATGAAATAAAAGATTTGGGTCGCTAGGTCTTGGTGATGTAATGAAAGTTGTTGGCACTAAGGTTCAAAAGTCTCCTGTGGGAAATGACAAAGCATGATGTTTACAGGACACTGCTTTACTTACCTTCCTTATGCAAAACCCCTGGGGTCGATTCCCACCAAATGTCCAAACCCCAGCCACCTCGGTCTCGGTCGGAGTTTTGTGTCAGGAAGGGCATCTGGCATAAAAACCTGTGCCAAGTTGTTTGGGATAGGATGGTCTACTGTGGCGACCCCTCAACAAAAGTTATAAAAAACATTTTATTTATGTCTGCTGCAGTGTGCAAATAGTACAGAATTTTTTTATTCTTATTTATTTTTATTTTTTGGAATCTAACAACCCCCCCCCCCCCCCCCCCCCAAACAAAGTAATTCAAATACAATATTAATAGTTGCCTATTTTTGTCAGCCACGTTTCCTTGATTTGGGAGAATGCCATAGTTCCACAGGGCACCAGATTGAAATCGATTATGAACACAAAAGTGTACAAAAGAATTTTATGTGTCAGTAAACTTATGTTCTGCAAATTCCTGCTTCTTGTTAGAATTCATGAATGAGCAAATACTTCTAAACTGCTGTTTTTTTTATTTCCCAGTAGGTTGGAGTGGTGGTTAGCACTGTGGCCTCACACCTCTAGGGTTGGGGGTTCAAGTCCCATCTTTGGAGTTTGCATGTTCTGGTGGGTTTCCCCCCTCAGCCCAAGCAGCTTAGGCTAAATGACTTTTCCAAATTGCTAATAGTATGTTTATGCCCTGCAATGCATTGGTACCCCAACCTTGGAGTACCCCGCCTAGTGTCCCTGGGGTAAGCTCCAGGCCTTCTGCAACCCTGTGCAGGATAAAGAATGAGTGAGTGATTCCCAGTGGAGCATTGTGTCTGTGTGTATGTGTGTGGAGGGGAAATCTGTCTCTATATAATTTATCCAGTGATGGGTCATGGGCGACAGGAGTCAATCCCAGGGGACTTGGGGGTACAAGGCCACAAGCACACCGATCATACACCATGGGCAATTTGAAAACAAGCCTCTGGCTTGACTGGGGGAGGAAACCGGAGTACCCAGAGGACGCCCACGCACCAAGGAGAACATGCAAACTCTACCAACACACAACCGGAGGTGAGGTTTTGACCCCCAACCCTGGAGACATATCTAGATCCAAATACAAAGGTCAAAATATTTGGCTAGAAATAAGTTGAGGCACTGCCCGGAATGAAGATATCCGACAGAGGGTTTGCACATGTCCACTCGCAGAACATTTTTACCAAGCTTATATCTAGATTCAAGTCGGCATTATTTTCATTTAATTATTACACCTCTTTTTGTTTTTTGAGGTAATAAGGTTTGGCCTTAAACTCATTCAAGTCAAGTCAAGTTGTGGCAATATTCTTTCATTCATCTTTTATATCGCTTATCATATACATGGTCACAGGGAGCCTCGAGTCTATACCAGGGGGTACACCCTGGACAGGGTGCCGATCCATCCCAGGTCATACCCAACAAACTCATTCACACGCACTACAGGCAATTAGCCTAATCTGCATGTCTTTGGACTGTGGGAGGAAACCGGAGTATCCGGAAGCAACCCACCAAGCACAGGAAGAACATGCAAACTCCATGCACACAGACCCCAAGGCAGTAATCGAATCCTCAACCTTGGAGGTGCAAGGTGACAGTGCTAACCACTAAACCACCGTGCCCCCTTGTAGCAACATATATTAATACATTTCGTAATATAGGGCTGAGGTTTCCACCACCTGTAAGTGCATTTGAAGGTTGTGTACCCTCTGGCTTGAGATGAGCATTGGAAGTTGGAGCCACACATTAGAGTGAACTGGAGTAGTGGACCCTACGATACAATGGTAAACAGTCAGCTAATCTTCATACACACATGAGACAGATGAGAAGAGAGGAAGGCTAAAATCCAAAATTAAAATAATCACTCTTTACAACTGTTTTCAGCGGAAAAGTTTCTCAGCCCACACAAAGCCTCAAACTTTGAGGTGCATTGGCTACAACTGCCTGAAGACCATTGTGTCTGTGCCTAGGACAGTTTTGGATTCCTGTTCTTCACCAACAGTTAAGGGCCTAATGTGGTCTTCTGCTCTTGTAATGCATCCAGCTTAAATTTGATGACTTGTGCATCACCACATAGACTTACTATATCCCAAAAGATAATGGGTTTCTGAAAGTCTCAAACCAGCCTATTTGTCACCAGCAACCATTCCAGGGTTATAGTCACGTGTCCTTCATTCTGATGATTGATGTGAAGCTCTTGGTCTTAAATAAATATCTGCATTATTTCTATGTATTTCATTGCTGCAATATTATTGGCTGAGGCATGATTGGTCTGGTGTGGATGGCAAATGCGTATTTTTTTTATCTTCTTGTATTGCCAAATTAAATGTTATTAACGCATGAAACTACGGTATATTAAAGACTTGGACAAAATCCAGTATTCTGCTCTCTGGAAGTCCATTGCTCCTCGGCGGAAACAAGCTTTCCTTCTGAACACTGATGGTTCCACATGCTCACCCTAATTACAGTGAGATGCACATTTTTCTTCCTAATTACAGTCAGAGCGCACTTTTGGTGCAGCTTCAGTGTTTACTTTCCTCTTTTTTAATGTAGTCCTTTGTGTCAGTGTTTTAAACTGATTTACAAGCTCAGAGGACTACATTAAACCAGCACACAGGAAATGGTGTATGATGTTTAAGGCTTGTCATTTTTACATGTGGAGCAGCATCCAAGAGAAAAAGCAACAATTTCCATCTATCCATCCATTATCTATACTGCTTATCCTGTGTATGGTCATGGGGCCCTGTAACCTATCTCAAGGAACTCAGAGAACAAGGTGGGGTACATCCTTCAGTAATACACTATGGGCAACCTGGAAATGCCAATCAGCTTGCAACATGAGTCTTTGGACTATGGAGAAACCTAAAGTACTTGGAGGAAACCCACCAAGCACACACCTCCATGCACACAGAGCGGAGGTGAAAAATCATAGCTTGTCAAAATGAGTCTTGTTAGATTTAGAGTGACTTGTCTGCATGACACATCGAAAGATTACTTTTGAAAAATTATTTTTTTTTCTCAACTGGCGGTGCAAGGCAATGGTGTTAACCACTAAGGTGGCTAAATTATGTCAGTTCTTCCACATTTTTTACTCTTATTAGTAAACAACTTGGCACAAGTTTTTATACCGGATACCCTTCTTGACAGTGCAATGGTGGTGTAGTGGTTAGCACTGTTGCCTTGCACTGCCAGGGTCCGGGTTCGATTCCCGTCTCTGTGTGTATTGAGTTTACATGTTCTCCCCGTGCTTGCTGGGTTTCCTCAAAAAGTCATGCTAATTGCCTTTCCCAAATTGCCTGTAGTGTGTGTGCCCTGTGATGAATTGGCCCCCTGTACAGGGTGTACCCTGAATCCTGGGATAGGCTCAAGGCCCCTGTGACCGTGAATACAGGATAAAGTGGTATAGAAGATGAGTGAGTACGTGAGACTTGGGATGTGGGCTTGGGACCAGCACTGCATCCGGTCCTTTGCATGCATACCTTGGCCTTTCGCATGGCTACAACACTGAGCCACAAATGCCACCGAAGACAAACACTAAACCTGATTCCACAAGTTACTGGGAAGTAGTAGCTTAGATTTATGCATGAGCCTCTCAAGCTTTGTATTGTCGTATGCGCGTCTGTGGTAAGCGTGGGTAGGACGAATTGATTTCTGAAAATCTGAATTTTTTTTGGAACCTTTCTTCACAGCATGCTTACTGAAGGGTCTGCTCTGGTTTGAAAATTGGAAATAAACAAGTATTAGTCATAAAAATGGTGCAATTCTGGTGCACACACATCGTTGTTAGTCATCGACTGGCAGTGTCTGGGAATCAAACCTGGGGCCTTCCCCGCATAGCAGGGGGGAAAACCTAACCCTGAGCCATCAATGCCCTTGGTGCATACACATGCATATCATGAATTAAACCATGACCTGTTTAATTTAATTAGTGTTTAATTTAAAGTGGTCTCTTTCTGCGCAATTGTAAAAATAAATAAATAAACAAATAAACAACAACAACAACAAAAACAAACAAACAAGAGCATCCACCCGAGAGAATAATACCTTCAGGCAATATTCCGACTGGCAAATAATTTGGCGCAATTGCCGTTTTGTCCAATCACTGGATGTGTGCATGTGTCCGCAAATCCTTATTCTCTCTCTCTCTCTCTCTCTCTCTCACACACACACACATACACACACACTGCACTGGAGCGCAAATCATCGTCTATGCTGTCAGAGGGGAGGGAGCGCGCGCGCACTGAGTTAATTGAAGTCCTATTTACTGCGCTTTGATGATTAACGGTTAGACGCAACAGCACCGCGCGCGTTCCTTTCGATCTCATTGTTGTTCCTTTTGATTTTACTTCTTCTTTTTTTTTAAATCTTGCACGCGGACGCGTTTTATGTTTTATGAATTTCGCCTAATGAATTCTTCACTGGATGCTCGGGGACACATGCAGGCGTGCAATAAATAAATAAAGCCCATTGAATTGATCTCTCTCTATCTATCTATCTATGAATCAATGCACGATCGACGACATTCACACACCCCCCTGTTTTTTTTTTTTTTTTTTTGTCGCACACTAGCGCGCGTTAGACGCGATGCTGCGCCCTGCCAATGAAAAATCTCAGCCTGGATCTTCATTCGGGCTCCGTATCTCCACCAGGACGCCGGAACAGAGATGGAAGCCCGAGATCTAAGCCGTGATCTGGGACCGTGAGGAAGCCCTTTCGTCTTTCTTTCTTTCTTTTCTTGTCTTTCTTTCTGCTCCTGCGTGCTTTGCGCATCGTGGCACGGAGCTCGCGCGCGTTCTGTACAGGCAGCACGTCAGTTCGCAAAAACGACGCTCGAGCTCTGCTTGTTTTTTTCCTTTTTCTTTGTTTTTTGCAACAAAGGAAGACATGATCTTGAAGGTGTAGTAATGAAAAGAAAATATTAAGGATACCGAAGAGGAATAAAGCTCCATGCAGGTAACAGCGCGAATTCGTTCTGTTCTTGCTTGCTTATGTTTATGATGCATTGTGCATCATTTTTTTTTTGTGCATCATGTTTTTTTGTGCATCATGTTTGTTTGTTTTTTGCATCAAGTTTGTTTTTTTGTGCATCATGTTTGTTTTTTTTGTGCATCATGTTTGTTTTTTTGTGCATCATGTTTGTTTTTTTGTGCATCATGTTTGTTTTTTTGTGCATCATGTTTGTTTTTTGTGCATCATGTTCTATATATATGCATAAAATGCACATGATGCACAACAAAAAAACCTATAATATGTAAATCTCTCCCAAATGCTAATGAATACCTCACCAATGCACATCTCTCTCACACATGCCTTTACTGTCCGGCTATCAAATCTCTCGGTGCAACATTTTTGATCCCTAAAAAAACAGAACTTGTTGCTGGATGTTATACATGCTGTTGATCTGGATTGGTGATTTAACGTATCCCATCCTAAGGCCTGCACACTCCTTCTTGATGACTCCATCACCCGTCTTTGTCTCCTGTTCCTTCTACATGCCTAATGCCTGGTATTTTTTCCCCCTCAATCAGAGGGAGGAGTGGTAATTGAGGGATGAAAGGGAAACAAATGAGATGCTGTGTGTTGTTATTGTCACTGCTTAGTGACAGTCATAGAGTGACGGTGACGGTGTACTCACAACGCAGTTCGACCGGGTCTCAGTATGTATACCGTTTGAATGAGGGAGTGAAACACAAATTTACATACTGAAGGTTTTTTTTTTCTCCATCTCATCCCTCTGTCTTTTTCATACTGCGTCTTTCCTTTTCCCTCTGCTATGGTGTCAGCTTCTACCTACATACTGATTGAAAAAGAAAAGGCAAAAAGCAGAGATGCGATCTAAAGTGGATGTGTGTGAACGAGAGAGAGATGGGCAGAGGATGTGTACATGTGCACAGATGTGGGCACCTGAATGGACGTCTGTTTCTGTTGCTTCACTTCACACTGTGCATAAATGGACCTATAGTTCCGAACACACTGTTTATGTTAAACACATTTCCTCTTTTTCTACCTTCTGCTGCAAGGCTCCTTATCCACACAGACCCCTCCTCTATTCCCGTGTCTCTTCCCCCCACCTTGCGGCATTGGGTTCCTCTCCGACCTGCCAACCCCCTACTCGGTGCACATCTGTACGCTTTGTGTTTTTTTTTTCTTTTTCCCTTCCTTCCTCAATCACCCCCTCCACTGACTCCATCATCTCCATAACACTCCCCTTTGAATGTTTTTGAACTGTTGCTTTGTCTTATCACAAGATTAGGTTAAGAGAGCGGATCATGTTTTTTTTCTGCGTATGCGCGCTCTCGAGCCTGTGTTATTCTTAGCGAGCTGGTGCGTTGCATCAGTCAAGCCTACATGCTTGTTGTGTAAGGATGTAGTGAAGCTTATGTTATGGCAGTAACTGTTACTCATCAAGATGGCTTTAGCATATGACTCAACGTGTGAGACGAGGTCACACCATCACAGCACCCTGCGCTTTAAACCGTAGCACATGCAGATTCAGGAACGTGTGAGCGTCGGACGGATGCCAGGATGATGTGCGTTTATCTGACAGGAGGAAAAAGGGAAAGGAAAGCAGCCATATGGTTTAAGGCAGCGGTTAAGAAGCTGCAGTGTAACCATGGATACGGTACAATCACAGATGCAGCATGGGCTGCTGTAATATATCAACATCAGTGGATTTTAAGGAGTTGGGGGAGGTTGTGCAATCTGTTGTAATTTTCTATAAATTTGTACAATTTTTGCATCTTGCAGGTGATTGTTGTATCAGTAGAAATAATAAATAGCGTATGGGGAATTTAAAAACAGTGCCCAAGGATATATATATATAGGCTCCTTATCCCCGGTCTTAATACTTCAACATACCAAGGCATCTTGGAAATTGCTCTGCTTCCAGCTTTGTGGCAACAGTTTGACTCTAAAGACATGGTTTGATTTACTGAGTTTGGTGCGGAAGAACTTAACCGGCCCTAACACAAAGCCCTGACCTCAACTCCATCGAGCGCCTTTGGAATGAACTGGAACGGAGATTGTGAGCCTGACCTTCTTGTCCAACCTGTCCTCATAAATGCTCTTCAGAATGAATCCCACAGAAACACTCCAAAATCTTCTGGAGATCCTTCCAAGAAGAGTGAAAGCTGTATACCGACTCCATATTGAAGTATATGTATTTGGATATGTATCTGCAGGTTTGGCCAAATCCTTGGTTTCAACCGTTATTCTTTAGGATCCTGTGGTGCAAAATGGTTTCAACAGTGCTTTGTTGCAATATCATTTGTTAATATTTGGTTATTTGTTAGGGTTCGATTTCTGTGTGCGTGGAGTTTGCATGTTCTCCCTGTGCTTGGTGGGTTTCCTCCCACAATCCAAAGACATGCAGATTAGATTAACTGGCGTTCCCAAATTGCCCAATGGATTGGCATCCTGTCCAGTGTGTACTCTGCTTCATGCCCTAAGCTTCCTGGGATAGCAGCCTGCACAGGATAAGCGGTACAAAAGATGAATAAATGAATGAATGGAATTAAATGTGTCAGCTTTTTAAGGTAAGAAATTTACTGTTGTTATTTATGGTTAGTGATTGAATGCCCACTGGGGAAACAGTGCTGCCCTTTAACAAGATTAAGTTTGCTTGCTAGGTAAGTTGCTAGCTTGTTTTTTCAGGTTTGTGCTGAAGAAGTAGACATCCTTTCATTTGAATTCCATACCACCGTTGTGGCAATAAATTAAAGTCATGCTTGTAGTGCAGTCCCAATACATCATTAAAGTAAGTCAGGATGCGGTACTTTATTTTTGATTCATTCATGGATAAAAATGAGTAGGCATGGTGGAAAAAAATAGATTTTTAAAGTCATGCATTGTGATTCTTTTGTGTCCATATGGACTAATTACCTATTAATTAACCTAATCGGCATATCTTTGGACTATGGGAGGAAACCAGAACATACAAACTTCATGCACACAGACCCCGAGGTGGGAATCAAACCCTCAACCGTGGCGTTGCGGGGCGAGAGTGCTACGCCACCCTGCACGTTTGTTTAGAATTGTAATAAAATCCGAAGAAAAAAAAAATCTAATTCGGGATATTTATAAACTCATGATGTTTACAGAACGGCAATGCAAGTCGAACCGGCGCCTAGGTCTCGTGGTCTCTCGTGATTGCCATCCCTATGTATTAGTTACCTCTGTTACTTTGGTCCCATTGAGGAGAAGAATGGCTCAAGAATGGCTATTTTTTCCTCGATTAATTTGGTGTACTTAATAAATTTTTCACGGTTCTAATCATAATTGTATGTATTCATATACAGTTTACAGAACATTCATAGATGCGAATGGATCGTGAAAGTAGCTCACGTGTATTGTACAAAAAATAGACACTGCAGTGCACCAGATACCAATATTATCAATTATATACAATATTTTCAGGGTGCAAGTGAATGTATAAAATGTCAAAAGTCCGGTATATTGTAAGTTTGTGCGAGAGAAATAAGTCGGCCTCACCGATTTGTGTCATTGTTTAGTTGCATTGTGCAGAAACCAAAATAAATAAATAAAAAAATAAAATAAAATTCTTGAGCCATTCTTATATATATATATATATATATATATATATATTTTGCAATATCATTTAGCCCCAGCTTAATTGAGTGCTTAATTAGGAATGAAGAAAACTCATTACCGTGCACTTGGAGTACTATAGCTGTAAAATTAGCCGAAGGTGGATGGTGAGCACCGTACTGCGTCTTGGTAATTGTGTTCAAATGACGCTCCTTGGCGCCGTTGTTGCAGAAGAAAGCCGCAATAGGCGCATAGCAATTGTGACAGCTTTCATCTTTTGGCTGAATCCTTTTAGTCTCTGGTGCGATATTTCCAGTTTTCCACGGAGCCGAGAAAGTCCGAGTCCATAATCGAGACCTCTCCCAGTTCCTCATGCCTGCCATTGAGCAATCAACTAATACGTAATGTGACTCTTTTCGTGACTGAATTTAAATCCTGGTGCCTGCTGAAAGGACTGGCTCGTTTCAAAGAAAGGAGTAAAGGAGTATGCACTACAATAGAGCAGAGGTGTTCGAGTTCGGCTCTTTATGGCTGGAGCCAGCATGGGTCGGTAATTAACACTGACACACACTCACATATATATTCTGTTAAACACACTACCTGGCAACCTGGCAAATAACTGATGACTTGAATGAGCCGTGTTTGAGGAGAAAATTCATCAAACTGTGCTGCATTAGACTTGAGTACAACTTCGTCTCAAAAAAGTCAAGTGGTATAGAATAAAGAATAAACAGGAAGAATAAACATATACTGATCTGTCCATTCATCTTTGAAGGTTCTAGTTTCATAGCTTACATTACTTTTTTTTTTTTTTGGAGTAATCCATGCTGTGTCGCCCGGTTGTCTGTGTTTCGTGCAGATTTGGGCACTTTGCAGTAGTTTCCATGTCTTACTCATTCTCTGTGTATTTGAGGTAAACTATCGCGTTGATTGGCTCTGTTGAGTGACGTGTATAGCCATGCCCGCGAAAAAGTGCTATATTCATCCCTGTGACGTAATCTAGCGCATAGTTGCTCATAACGTCTCTTCTACTCAACATTTGGATTTCGCAGGTGTAACTTCAGGCAAATCCCATTACTCACTCATCTTCTATACAGCTTTATCCTGTATTCAGGGTCACAGGGGGCCTGGAGCCTATTCCAGGAGACTTAGGGCACCTGGACATGGTGCCAATCCCTCTCAGGGCACACACACACACACGCACACACATACTCATTCACAAACTACGGGCAATTTGGGAACGCAAATTAGCGTTCCCAAATTGTCTTTGGACTGTGGGAAGAAACCGGAGTACATGGAGGGATCACCCCAATCACGGGGAGAACATGCAAATTCCATGCACACAGAGACGGGAATCGAGCCCGGACCGGTGCAAGGCGACAGTGCCGTGGCAAATACCATTAAATTCATTCAATTCCGTCACAGCATCACACAAATCTGGCGGGACAGACATACAGACAGAAATTTTCCTGTGACTGGTTTCGGGTCCTCCAATGAATGAAACGTAAAGATATCATTGAAAGAGCGAGTTCTGACCAATGTACAGACAAAACCTTTCTTTTTTTATATGGATAATCAGTGTTAATGTGTTATTGTTATGGCCGATATACAGCAGAGAGAGTAAAAATTGACATGAAACATCGTTCCTCCAGGACAAGGTGCTTACATACAGTAACTACAGAACTAGCTTGAATTATAACCACAAGACTAGATCAAATTGCAAATGCCATGCATGTGCAATGCTGACCTGTACACAGTTCTAGGGTTCATTTTGTGAGCACCCTTTATGTCAGGGCTGATGCAAAGGAAAGCACAAGTCACTCTGCTTAAAGGAGATAAATCCTTCACTGCAGTCGGAATGTGGAAACGCATCTCTCTGTATTATTACAAAGACATTAAGGCTCTTTAGATCCATTAACGAAACATATTTTAGTTCTTTGTTTGCATTTGTGCATTACTACTGCAGTCAGTACGATCATGTGCCATGGGTTCCGTACGCTTGTTGGTGTTTGACAGAATGCTGTATTTTTAGATACGATCCTGAGATGCCTCCGCATGATCAGTGATTCACAGCCTGGACGCATGGTCACGCCCTGATCTGACATGAACCGCTTTAGCATTCTGAGTTTGTCCTGCGGCATTGTACTATATTCTGCCCAACTCCATCCTGTACGAGCGGCGCACCCGCGACGTGTCTCTGGTGCATCCGGCGTGTATCGAAACCTCTGACACAGATGGAAGATCTGCTTCAGGAACACCTTCCTTGTCAATTGAATTCTTTTGTCTAGAATACACACTGCGGATCTTTGTGGAGTCGGAGTTACGATTAAAAGATGGTGGCTTGAAAGTAGGAAAGCAAAAGAGAATATATAGGTTTGAAGGAGACCTTGGTCACATTCAGGAATGTAAGGACATAGAAGCGTGGGACTTTCTGGAAATAAACTGGAAACATAATGAGATTGTGGCTTAGTGGTTAGTGCCTTCATCTCGCATCTCCTGGTCCTGGGTTCGAGTCCCGTCTCAGGTCTGTGTGCATGGAGTTTGCATGTTCTCCCCGTGCTTGGTGGGTTTCCTCCGGGTTCTCTGGTTTCCTCCCACAGTCCAAAGACATGCAGATTAGGCTGATTGTCGTTCCCAAATTACCTGTAGTGTGTGAATGTTGACTGGAGGTCCAACAACAGTTGTGCAAAATAGGAATAAATGCAATGGCTTCCACGGTCCCTAGTTGGACTACAGAGGTTTCTAGATTAAAATATAATAGATAAATATTATTATTGAATGTTTAATATATACGTGTGCTCTGTGTGAGTGATAGGACGGATGGGTGTTTCTGCTTCATGATATTTCTATGCGATGGTATGTTCCATTCAAGGTCAAGAGAAAGAGTGCATGTGATCCGCTTTAGGAATTTCAATGAGTGGCAGATGTTGGCTAGAAATGAAGGCATTATTCCAGCCAAATTGGCCAAGGGAGAAAGATACAGCATCCTTACTCTCGCCGCTCCCCGTCAATCACAGCAACGCTAGCTAGTCGTGAGGGTCGATGAGCACATGCATGTGGAAGTGAGCGGATAGCGCTTTTCTCAGCGCGTGAATCAGTACGCCGCCTCCTGACATAACATGACTGGCAGTTCAAAAAGGCTGGAGCCGCATGTGTTTGATTTCGTCTTCCTTAGATGCAAATCGAGGGCGGGACCTGAGTTAAAGACAGGAAATGTCCATGACTGAAAGGAAAAGAAACCGATACCAATGTTCTGAACGACTTGAAATGTGTTTTTACAGTCAGAATAAAAACTACAATTAAATACGTCCTGCAGTCACTAATAAATAAAGTTTTTGCATCTATTGTTGGTTGCTTCAATTCGTCGAATCAATTATTGATCCAGGCTTTTATAGCTATTTATTTAGCTATTAACAATGCTTGAACAAAATAGACAAAAGCTTGCGCAGAAAACACAAACCACTTGCATCTTCCGCACAAGACTTCTCTTTTAAATTCAGTTTGTTTGTTTTTTTTCTTCTTTTGAAATTTATGCACAGTTGGTGCATTACCACCACCTACTGGACCGGAGTATGGAGCAGAAGATTATTACTTTGTAGTGGCATGACATTGAAACAAGTTCTGGTGTTTATTAAATGCTTTAGTTTTTAAAAAAAATAAGAAATACCACTGCTTTAGACAAATTAGTTCAACAGTGAACATTAGGGATTGAAATCAGAAGGGACTACCAGATACGATATTATCACAATACCTACGTTAGGTGAGGATTAGATTTATATTGTGGTTCTCTGAGTATCACTCACTCACTCACTCATTGTTGGTACTACTTTATCTTGTATACAAGATATGTACGGGGGACTGGAGCCTATACCAGTAGACTTAGGGCATGAGGCGGGGTACACCCTTGACGAGGTGCCAATCCATCACGGGGCATTCACACACTACAAGCAATTTGAGAACGCCAGTTATCCTAATCTTCATGTCTTTGGAGTGTTGGAGGAACCCGGAGAACCTGGAGGAAAACCCGCCAAGCACGGGGAGAACATGCAAACATCATGCACACAGAGATGGGAATCGAATCCAGACCCTGAAGGTGCAAGGTGAAAGTGGTTTCACCCCTAAAATCAAATTGAATCAAAGATCTACCTAAGATTCAACTTGTTTTTCTAATCAGTGAATAAAAGGAAAAGGAACATTACATAGATATTCTCTGACATCATGTAGAGCTTTGTGCATCAACCATCTCTCTCTCTCTCTCTCACACTGTTCATTACAGAAATTAATTAAATCAAGCAAAGAAAAAGATATACAATATAAAAATAACCCGCTTTGTGCTAAGCCTGTACCGTTTCAGCTCCTGCGTAAGGTTTAGCTGTTGTGTAATAGCAAGATTGTTAAGCCATGCTGGTCTTTCATTTCGCTTTCCAAACGCTACTCCTCCTACAGTGTTTGAGATAAAAAAGCATTACATGTTCCAAAAGCCTTCATCTCGTGCCCACTCACACAGTTTACTTGCCTCCAGTTCTTTCCCAGATATCTCTAGTCTCTTTAGTCGTTAGTTCGGTTTCTGTCTTAATGCGGTAATGTGTGAGAAGGCTATGAATGCTGATGGGCCAGTTTATTAGGAACACAAGTATCAGCTACACAATGCAAATACATGCTTTGTGTTAATGCTCTCATCAAGGAAGCAAGTTGCTGGTGGCATATTGTGAGTATTTCAGAAACCGCTCACTCACTCACTCACTCACTCACTCACTCACCGTCTGTCCCCTTTTAATCCTGTATACAGGGGCCTGGAACCTATCCCAGGTGACCTTGGGCACACCCTGGATGGGGTGCCAATCCATTGGAGGGCACAAACACACACTGATTCACACACACACTACGGGCAGTTTGGAATGCCAGTTAGCATTCTTTGCCAGTTAGTATAAATCTGCATGTCTTTGGACTGTGGGAGGAAACTGGAGAACCCAGGGGAAACCCACTAAGCTCGAGGAGAACATGCACACTCCATGCACAATCGAACCCGGACCCAGGATTTCGATGTGCAAGGCAACAATGCTAACCACTAAGCAACCGAAATTTATTCATTTTCATGCACATATTTTGAAAGCTTAAAACTATCCAGCGAGCATCAGTTCTGTAGGCAGAAGGTCAGAGGTGAGCTACCAAACAGGAAGCGTACAGTACAGTAACTCAAATATGCACTTTTGTACATCTGTGGTGAGCAGAAAAGCATATCAGATCACACCGCATTTCGAACCTTGAGACAGAGAATGGACGGGAGAAGTTTCAGGGGAAACAACTGAAGAACCTGTTGGCTAAGAGCAGAGGAACATGATGTGGTCTTCTGCTTTTGGAGCTCCACGTTGAATGTGTTCTGAAACTTTGTTTTGACTCGGATTCGCCACGTCGTATATGCTTAATTATATTTGTGGTTTGTATCTTACGTCAAGAAACACCACTTCAGGGAACAGTGTGCTTTGTTGCGCTCATTTACATGCAAAGCCATCCCTGTTGTACGATCTGTACTAAACTTCTTTTTTCTCCTGTTTTTCTTATTTAATTTTATTTGTGAATAATTTTTGTACATTATCATGGTTTGCAATTTTGGCATACAGTTACTCACTCACTCATTGTCTATACCACTTTATCCTGTATACAGGGTCACGGGGGGCCTGGAGCCTGTCCCAGGAGACTTGGGGCACGAGGGATGGGGTGCTAATCCATCGCAGGGCAAAAACACACTGATTTACACACTAGCAGCAATTTGGGAACACCATGTATCCTAATCCGCAACATGACCATGCAAACTCCATGCACACAGACTCCGAGGCGGGAATCGAACCCGGACCCTGGACGTGATTGACTCTGTCGAGATAAAAGGGTTGCAAAAAAAAATTTAATTGGGACAAATAATGTACATAGTGTTTAAAAATATCCTTTAAACTATGATCGATTAACAGTCGGTTTAATCGCACAGTACAACAAAACTTGGACTTGATCTGTTTCTTGGAAATCAATCGCACCTCGTTCGCTATTACTCCACCCAAAGTATATTACACATACCTACATCAAGTAGGGTAACTCTCATAAGCATCTTAGCCCTTACCTGGAGCGACTTGAATATACTGTATAAACGTTACACAGCTGTTCAAGCAGAAGTACACAGTCATTGAAGAACACCTAGTATTTTTAATACAGTATATATTAATATATACAGTACAGTGTACGGTGACACGGTGGCTTGGTGGTTAGCACTGTCACCGCCTTCCACCACCTGGTCCTGGGTTCGTGTCTGTGTGCATGTTCTCAGGTGTTTGCATGTTCTCCCCGTGCTTGATGGGTTTCCTTCAGGTTCTATAGTTTCCTCCCACAGTTCAAAGACATGCAGATTAGGCTAATTGGCGTTCCCAAATTGCATGTAGTGTGTAAGTGTTACCACGTTTGTACAAAATGAAAATAAATACCATAAAGTCACCATTGGCCTTCACGGATATATATATATAGTGGAAATTCGGCATATGAATTCTCTTCCTTAAACATTTTCACTTTAAGAATTAGAAGAAATTTGAATCGACATACGAACGAACGAACCGAACCGTACTCGGGCTAAGTTGCACGTACCTCTGAGGCCGTTCAAAACTTATTTGCATCACTAGAAAACCACGTTTTTTAAACGTATATTTACATGCCTTCGGCATGTGTTCAAAAGATTTTTCGCACGTTTTTTTTTTTTTTTTCGGAATATTTTTGGGTAGCTGGAACAATTTCTTATGGGAAAATTCATATTGCAATATTGAATCAAATTAAATTTGTATGCCAAGGTTCTGATATACTGTACAATACTGTGCAAAAATCTTAGGTGCCATATTATCTGTAGTACAAATTTTGTTATCTAAGTTTATTATGTCTGCATTATTATGTACAAGACCACTCCCTACAAAGATACACAAAAATTAATGAATAAATAACATTACAGAAGAATATTTGCATGCCTGTAAAGAAAGCGACATATTACATGACAGACCAGTTTTCAGATGGGAAAAAAAAAAATCAGTAATGTGGAAGTTACCAAAAGAACTCATATTCTCCAGCATGCTCAGTAAAACAGCTGTTTTATTTAGAACACTGCACACATCTGTATCGAACACTACCGCTTATGTTCAAGCAAAGAGTTTACACACTAAATATTGACTGTTTCTTGTTTATGTTATTACTTAATGCTTTTTATAGAAGTTTCTTTTAATGTAGAAATGTTTTCAAAAGCATCATTGCATATGGATTTTGTTTGGATGTTCCCAAGATTTTTGCACAGTACTGTAAATATATAAGACATGAAATCCGTGTAAAACTGTATTGTTGCCACTATGTGCACCAGAATCAGTATCACTGACTACACACTATTTGCCCATACATCAGGACTAATGTTTATTTTACTTTATTTGACTTTGTGCCAGATGTGCTAGACCATTAGATACCCATTTTAGGTGCAATTAGAGACACCATTCTGCATGTACAAGCCTAAATGTCTTAATTTAAGCACTGTGCTTGCTGAAACATGCACACAGCACTTTTCCCCGTTGCACTTATGCATTTAAGGGAGGATTGTGAAAAAAAAGAAAAGGAAAAAAAAAACCTAATTAGAGCCTAATTACATTATTCTTTTTTTCCCTTTGTCTTTTTTGTTCCTGTGCCTTTTGCATTTAAGCTTTGGCAATATTTGTCATGCCAATAAAGCACCTTGGCCAATTAACAGTGGCTGATTTTAGTGTGATTTTCTCCTCGTGCTTGGTGGGTTTCGTCCCACAGTCGGAGGCTAATCTGTGTTTCTAAACGGTCCTGGATGCCTACCATAGCAGTTACACACAGCTTAGAGCATTAATGTACATTTATTCATCTTCAGTAATGTCTCTATCCGAGTCAGTTTGGCTTATTGGTTTATTCTGTGTTTATTCTGGGGAAACTGGGAGCGAGGCGGTAATACACTCTACTGCAGATGAGATTTCCGGCTGGCCCATTCATACTGTATTATGCAGATGAAGTTGATGTGATAATGCCTAGACCACTCTCTATAAACACACACACACACACACACACACACACACACACACACACACACACACTTGATCGTAAACCTGGAAATATCAAAGATAATAAATAAAAAAAAAAACAGAGAAAGTTAAACTAAAAAGGCTTATACAATGGCGAGTGCATTCATCTCGGCGAACATGATTTAATTTAACGGTATTACTTTCACCGACGTTATTCATCAGCTTATGAAAAGGCGCTCGATCCAGCGCATCTCATTAGTTTGCATTTTTATTCGATCATGCTCACACATTTACACCCTGAAAGCAGACACAAGATATTCAAAGTGATCGTTCGAGTCTGTTTTAAATCAAAAGTGAGATGCATGTAAGCAATCAGTATTATCAGTAGTATGACTCGATCCTGGGAAAAAACAGAAAGGAGTTACATTTGTAGCATAATTGTGATTTAGCTCAGTGGTATTTAGCTGCAGGAGCTTCATACAAGTCTAAGATGAACTTTGGAATGCATTTTTGCACGGAACGAGGGTTATGGAATTTGACCCTTAGTGCTTATATAGTACTTTTATACATACTGTATATAGTAACGTTATATACAGTACAGTAGTAATGTTTATAACGACTGAGACCTATGGGTCTACTGTAGTGTTGGGGGACGTTACCTTTTAAACTTTTTTAACCTAATTACATTAAAATTACTGTCTTCAAAAAGTAATCAGTTACATTACTGCGTTACTTTCTGATAAAAGTAACTAGTTCGAGTACTTTTCCATTGCAGAAAATGAAAACTCCTTTGTGCTTCCTCATGCATGTTGTTTTAGTCAAGACCTTTATAATTATTCTACCATCATCACTCAGTGAAGTTTGTCCCATAATCTGTTAACTACTTATACCCCTATTTCACCTACGCGGTTTCGTGCGGTGGCCATAAGTACGGTTCATCATGATTCACCGCGAGTTTCTGCGCTGTGATTAGGTTTCCATCTTTCCGCGCGTCGATCCTCACATAGTCAAACCGCATAGGTGAGGTAGGGGTATAACAGCAGGAATAACAGAGGGGCGCGGATTATCGGGGACGGGGCTTGTCATATTTTTAAAAAAGTAACTAAGTAACTGAGTACTTGAATGGCGGACCTAACGCGTTAGATTACTTGTTATCAAAAAAGTAATCCGAGTACTCTAACGCGTTACACCCAACACTGCTTATATGCATCTCAATTTCGATTTAAGACAGACTTTCATTTTTTTTATTGGCTGGTTTAGAATTTTGTGCATTTAATTTTTTTCAAGTATCAACAGATAAGCAATTGTTTTACATACTTATGCTTATACTTATAATGATCTAATGAGACCACTGTACTTTGGGCTTTATCCACTGTGTAAAACTGTAATCAAATCAATTTGATGAATTAACTGACTTTCCATATTTTGGTGTGTATTTTCAATTGAAGTGACATATTATGTTTAAATGAGAGAAACAGTGGCGTTTAAATAAATTCTTAAGTCCAAGCTCAGGATCATGTGTAGCTGGCAAACTTCACCAACTATGCTTAACTTCTGTATAACTCCTCCAGAGTGATGTGTGCAGATTTGGAGTTATCCCAGTACGTGCAGATTTACACAAAACCATTCTCATTTTCTGGAGTTGATTAAATGTGCAGATTCTGCAAAAATAAATAATCATATCAAATAATGATGCAATCATCCAGATCAAGAAAAACAAAACAGGCAATTGGTTTCACTTGTTATTTTGCTTGTACAGTATATGCACAAGTTCTATCACAGTGGATGTTAAGCAAATACGGATTTAAACTATAATCTAAAAGTCTTGCATTAAAATAAAAAAAGCAACAGTTTGTTTGCAAAATTGGATATCTCCATTTTGTTTGTTAATTTTTTTAAGAAACAGAAAGAAACAGAAAATATTTTGTGCGTTGTTTCTTTGACTCGAAAGAAACAAAGCACAAATGCCAAAACATTTTAGCTATAATTTGTTTTGGTTATATCAGAATAAATTGTGGGAGATTTAGCAAAAAGCTATAAACCCACCTTCTGCAGTTCTAATGTTCTAATGGATAAATCAGCCTGCAGCTGTGTTTGTGCTAATGTAAATGTGCATTATATATAAAAATTTTCAAATATATAGCAAACGCACGCTTTGATTGAGTTTTTGGAGTGAGTCGAATCAGTAACTTAGAATAAGAAAAAATATTCCCTTTTTCATTTAAAAGATTGTCGCAGGGCGGCATGGTGGTGTAGTGGTTAGCACTGTCGCCTCGCACCGCCAGGGTCTGGGTTCGATCCCCGGCCAGGCTCTGTGTACATGGAGTTTGCATGTTCTCCCCGTGCTTGGTGGGTTTCCTCCGAGTACTCTGGTTTCCTCCCACAGTCCAAAGACATGTAGGTTAGGCTAATTGGCGTTTCCAAATTGCCCGGCATGCGTGTGTGTGTGTGTGTGTGTGTCCTGCGATGGATTGGCAGACACAGGGTGTACTCTGCCATGTGCCCTAAGTCTCCTGGGATAGGCTCCAGGCCCCCCCCCCCGTGACCCTGAATACAGGATTAAGCGGTATAGATGATGAGTGAGTGAGGGAGATTGTCGCAGATCATGATAAACATTAAAAACAACACCAAAAGTTTACAGTATCATTACACTTCAGTCTCACTTCCATTTTAACTGACAGTCCCATAAAATCATACAGGGATGCAACATATGCACATACAGTATGTTGTGTCCCATGAGTATAGAGTTCAGAAATCCCGACTGGAGAACAGGACGTACAGTATAGCAGACATAACCCGTCATATGAAACGCACCAGCTTCCAACAAACAACTGCTTCTAGTCCGTAAAGTGATTGCATGTCTCCTGAGTGTTGTTGCATTATCTCTCTGCTTCAATTTCCTTCGGAAATATTACTTCTAAGTAAGTGCATCATGACTCCCACATGCAGCAAAACCAGTGCTGGTGAGAGTTCAAAGCTTCAACAAGAGGAATGTACAGATTTGAGCGAAATATCGTTTGCCAAAATGAGTTCATAAAAAAATGGCATTTATCTCATTTTGCTGTGAAACGGTTCCCAGGTTCCAAAAAAAAAAAAAAAAAAAAGTATTTTATTGTTGGTCATTCACTGCTATATTAAATTTTTTAAATAAAATGCAAAATAAATTACCATCCTTTTGTCTGGTTAATTTGGCTAATAACATTTTCTAATAGCCATGAATTGAATCTAAAATATTCACTCACTCACTCACTCACTCATCGTCGTCTATATCGCTTTATCCTGCATACAGGGTCGCAGGGGGGCCTGGAGCCTATCCCAGGAGACTTAGGGCCCGAGGCCGAGGATCTAGCACACACATACTACGGGAAATTTTAGGAACGCCAATTAGCGAATTAGGCTGGGGACTGGGGGGAGGAAATCCCCCCAGGAACCCTGGAGGTGCAATGCGACTGTGCTAACCACTAAGCCTCCATGGCAGTATTCCCTTTTTGTTTTTTTTATTTAAATAATAAAGTTAGTCTGATCTGTAATGACAATTACAAAAAAAAGTAAAAATAGATTGCTTTATATGTACTGTAATATAATTTTTCATATTAGAGATTGTACAGTTTTTACCATCATTTTTAAGAAGAAATCTATTTAAATGACTATCATCTCTCATTCTGATTTTCACATTTTCTTCCAGTGTACATTGGCATGGACAAGACAAGACCGATAACGTGAAGAAGACATCATCAGCGTGGACGAGGATGACCGGACCACCAGCCAGGAAGAGACAGCTTTATCTTTTAAGAAGGCTGCAGGAGCGTCTGTTTTCCTCTCTTTTTACGAGCCAGGGTTCTTTGCAAAAAATGTCGATTTGCACACGCTGAAGTACTCGACTTCATCTAGTGCCAAACATTACCTGTGCCAAGTCGAGTCGGGAAGGGGGGATAAATATAAATCAGTTTCAACTGCTCGTTTTTTTCAAATATTTCACAATATATATAATTTTTTAAAATCTTACATTCAACACGAACTTACACATGAAGTGCTTTAATCAGGAGTGACTGTTAGCTGTGCAATTAACCTCATTCAGACTGGTTGGATTTCGTCCTTGATTGAGCGACCAAAAAAAAAAGAAAAAGGAAAAAAAAAAAAAAAACCTGGTCCGACGGAAGCTTCCCTAATTCCCACAAAGTGACCTGCTGCTAATTTTCGTCCTTGGCATGTTTCTGCTTCATCATTCGACCTCTGAGCCATTCTGTGCTTCTTCAATTCTTCCCTGATTTCTGTGCACTAGAGATTTGTCTTCGTGAAAAAAAAGAAATCTTCAAGCCATAGCTTGTATAGCCATCCTTGTCATGACAGTTAATGAGATGAAAATATTTTACGAATTTGATTTATAAAAAAAATAAAAATAAAAATAAATAAAAACAGGTTCAAAAGTATATTCAGGGATACTCTTGAAGCCAGTGCGTTCTGCCATATTCACCAGCATATTATGAGCCATTAGTATGTTTACATGAGTTTTCCACTAAAGCCGGACACATTAGAAGTAAAAATACTAATCAGTACTGTAAACCTGGAGGAGAACATCACTTGTCGCCCTGAACTTTTTTTTGTTGTTGTTTACTGTTTTTGCCCCCACATATGGATAAACGACTCGTTTTTCAAGTTATCGATTAACACATGCTGCTTGGTAGCTTTCAGATTCTAATGAAGTCTTCGGGATGAGCTATCGTCTTGTATAAAACGAAAAGAAAAGAGACAAGCACTTCCTCAGTGCTTCATTTGTCAATCACATTTTTTGATTTAAATTATTTTACTAGTCACACCGTGTAGTCTCAAGAACTTCCTAAAGACGTTGTATTATTCACGTATGCAAAAAACAAAACGTTTTTCCACGCTGTTTCGAGATTTGCAAGGTCTTTGTGAGTTTCACGCTTTTATTACCGTTGCCACAACCAAAAAAAAAACAAACAAACAAAAAAACGCCACCTAAGGATTTCTTTAGAAGATGTCATTTTACACGCGTGCCATAAATTGAAACTGTTAGCAAAGAAAAGCCTGTACATTTTTTCTTTTTTTTTTCTTAAAAGAATTTTTCATTTTAAACTTGCTATATTATAGAAGCAAGAACATTTTTAATGCATTTAATAAAAAAATACACTGATTATAGAGATCATAGAGATATCACCTTACAGTAGACTTCAATATACAAGTTTACACTGGAGGAGAAAAGTTTACACGTTCCCCCTTTAAGGTGGACTAATTTGACGTCCAGACAGTTTGCTGGAATGTGATGGTCCATTTAGACAAACATAAAAAAAAAAAAAATAATAAAAGGAAACATTAGTTTAATGTGTGTCATATCTATGGTTAATTTTTTCTTTGAAAAATATATACAATTAATTTTTTACAATTCACACTTTTGCATTCGGTCCATCATAATCGGATGCAAAAGTTTTTTTTTCTTTTTCTTTTAAACTATAATGAAATCAAGTCTATACAAATTGTTTAAACACTTGATTTCCATGTATAAATGGAATAAGTGATGTTTTTTTTTGAAGTTGATATTCTTGTAGTATACAGACATCATGCAGTATAATTCCATGTATTCTTCAATTTTCAATCAGAAAGTTTCTTTAAATTTGTTAGCTTAAAAAAGTTAGACGTGCAGTTAAACGCATTTTGGCGTTTGAGTATAAGCTAACGAATTAACGGAAAGAAGCTACCATCTTGTACATGTCACATGTTGTCAGTGTGCCGCACAGCTTTCTTTCCCGACACACCAGCATTTTGTAATTGATTTGTTCAAATTGCTACTTTGTTCTTGAGAAGCCCGTGTCGTCAAGATGCCGTTTGCTGCCATTTTGTGTTTTTTTCTCTTTTTGGACCATGTGATATTCACAGTGGCGGTTAGTTCGGAACGCCACTCGGCCAATGGCAGGCCACTGTTGCTCCTGCTGCGAGGTTGGGGCAAAGGAAGCCCACCCCCGATACTGAAAGGGAAGGCAAAGGAAGCGGCGGCCATCGCGGTGGAACCGGACGTAGCTGAGATCCCTGCAAAACCTCTTCCTCAGATCATGCTCCCTCGCAATATGACAGCTGATGCCCTGAAACCGCCGCTAGGGGCTGCGCAGGTGGCGCCGCCGCCGCGTCGTCTGGTGGATGTTGACGTTTGCAGGGGCTACTACGATGTAATGGGTCAGTTCGACAACACCTTTAACTGCACGAAGGGCACTTACATTTACTGCTGCGGCACTTGCTACTACCGCTTCTGCTGTGAGCATCAGCGCAACCGGCTGAACCAGGACGGGTGCACCAATTACAACTCGCCTATCTGGGCCAACCCACAGGTGCCTGCCACTCAGCCCCCGAGCCGTTCGGATCCAGACTTCGACCCTTTGCAGCAGCAGAGCAACAATACAGTTTATGTCATCGGTGGGGTCATCTCTTTCACGTTGGTCGTGGCCATTGGGGTGAAGGTGGCTTTCCGCAAGGTCTCCCGTAGACCCAGGAACCGAGACCTCAATATGCCCAGGTGAGTAAAACATTTCTTGTTCCACTTTCTGTATGGTAGGCACAAAAGTTTAGAATTCCTAAAAAGGATGGTTGCTTAATTTGAAAATTGCACTCCTTTTAAGGGGTGGATTTATTCCTGTATGTGACTGCGGTGGCTGTATAAACTGCAAACCTTTCATATTATATTGTTTACCACTGCATGTTCTTTTTTTATAGCTTGCCGTTCTTCTATTAAGCCTTCTTTTTTTCCCTTTTTGTCAGGGCACTCGTTGATATATTGCGTCATCAGTCCAGCCCAGTACAGCAGAGTGAGAGGAACAACAGCACCACCGCTACCACCAGCAAAGCCGCTCTGGGCCGGCAGGCTAAAAACCATTACACACCCATCATCCAGAGCAAAGACAACCGGAGTAAGTATTATGTGTATAATGCTGGGTTTTAAGGACATGCATACAGTGCCTTCAAAAGTACTGGAACAGCAAAACTAACACTGAAGTCATTGAAGTTTGAGATCTGAAGATGAGTAGAAGATGATGGATCAGAATTTAAGTTTCTATTTCCTGATATTTACAACTGGATGTGTTAAACAACTTGGAACATGGAACGTTTAGCTTAAACCCACGCATTTTTAAGCAATCAGAAATATCGTAACATGTCATCTGGTCGCCTTGCATCTTCAGCGTCCGGGTTCGTCTATACCGTTTTATTCTGTATACAGGGTCGTCTGGAGCCTTGAGCCTATCCCAGGAGACTTATGACACGAGGCGGGGTACATCCTGGACGAGTGTGTGACAATTCATGTCACACACTCGGGCAATTTGGGAACGTTAGGGAGCCAAGTACCTTTGGGAGAACATGACTCCGAGGTGGGAATTGAACCGTCGACATAGAAGGTGCGAGGCGACAGTGCTAACCACTAAGAATAATAACAGTCAATAGCTCGAAATGTCACTCTTAGTTTGAGCTCTGAGACAATTTGATGCTAACAAACATGTAAAATCAAGTCAAATGACGACTCATATCACAATGCAACAGTTCCTCAGGTGGAAAGGTGGAAGGCTTTGACCTGCAAAGTTAATCAGGGCACCTTGACCCAACTGAACCGCGTTTTACAAGAGGAGACAGAATGACACCTGTATTACAAGCCTGGAAGAACATTATATTCAATCATATATTGATTGAATATCAATATCAAAAGAAAAATGCAGAACAGTTGTCCTGATCATGTTAATGGTTTCCTGGCTTGATGCAGTTTTTGCAAGCAAGAGATCACTCACTCACTCACTTACTCATCATCTATACCGCTTTATCCTGTATTCAGGGTCACGGGGGCAAGCAAGAGATATGCGACGAAATCTTAAGTGCAATTTAATTAACTTTAAGACTATCCAAGACTTTTCCTTGCATGAACATAGTGTCTGGTCTGCCACCAAAAGTTTCATTTCAATATTGTTTAACACACGTAAATCTAAATATCAGAAAATGAAAGCTGGAATTGTGACTTACAATTTAGAATATCATATGTAAGTATCAGACCATCATACCCATATTGGGTTCTTCCACCCAAACTGCTGCAACAAAGTTGAAAGCCAGTGTAAGTATAGGACGTCTAGAACTTCCCTTCACTTGAACTAAGAGGGCCAAACTTGTTCCGGTATGACGATTTTCCCAGTGTTCAAACCGAGCCCCAGGAAGACATGGTTTGCCCTGAACTTAACTGTTCTGTACTCAGACTTGAGAGATCTCAACCCCACTAGACACATTTAGGATGAACTAGAGCACAGACTGCACCCCAGACCTCCTGTCCTAACATCACCACCCAACCTTACAAATCCTCTCACAGCTGAATGAACACAACTCCCACAGCTACATTCCAAAATCTAGAGCAAAGGCTTCCCTGAAGGGTTCAGGTTATTACAGTAAAGAGGGACCGAATCTGAAATGGAATGCTTAATAAGCACATATGGGTGTGATGGTTAGATGTCCATATATGGTTTGTTATAAAGGGTGCATCATATCATTTGTTCAGAACCCAAATTTTCTAGCAGTTGGACTATTTGATACATACACAACACTGACAACATTATAACCATCTGCTTAATATTGAGTAGGTCCCACCTTTCTATTGGAACCAGCATTAACCATTTCATCAATTTCATCTACACTAGCTCTTCCATTGGATTGGACTACATGGGCCAGCCTTGTGCATCAGTGAGCCTTGGCCACCCATGACCCTGTCTCCAGTTCCACCACGGCTTTCCTTCCTTGGATCACTTTTGGTATGTCCTGACCACTGCAGACCAAAAGAGCTGCAGTTTTGGAGTTGCTCTCACCCAGTCCTTTAGCCATCACAATTTGCCCCAATCAAGTCACTTACACAGATCCTTACGCTTTCCCATTTTTTCTTCTTCCAACTTCAGACAAGAGGGTTCACTTGCTGCCTACTGTGTAAGGGGGAGCTACCCCTGAATTGTAGGGCAGGGGTAACTCAGTGGTTAAGGCGTTGGACTACGGTTCGGAAGATCCCAGGTTCAAACCTGTTGGGCCTTTGAGCAATTGCTCAGATGTATAATGAGATAAAAATGTAGGTTGCTCTGGATAAGGGCGTTTTCCAATTGTCTAAATGTAGAATGTATTGACTATGTAGCTACTGTCAGAAGGCCAAATTGTAATGGCTAGACAACTGGGTCAGAGCAACTGCAAAACTGCATCTCTTATGGGATGTTCCTGGTCAGGACATACCGAAAGTGATCCGAGGGAGGAAAACCCGGTGAACTGGCAACAGGGTCATAGGTGACCAAGGCTCACTGATGCACATGGAGAGTGAAGACTGGTACATGTATTTCGATCCAATAGAAGAGATAGTGTAGATAAAGTTTCTGAAAAGGTTCAAATAGAAAGGTATCAGGGGGCACCTACTCAATGTTAAGCTAGTCATGGCTAAACAGTTTAAATGCATAAATACATACATGAGTTTGGAAGAGTAGAAACATTAAGATCTGGTTTTGCATTGCTTTTTTTGCAGTTGGGAAACACAACATAATCCAGTCTGGGTCTAGCCCCAAACACACAGCTACTATAGGTAAGTCAAAGAGTAGGAGCTGTGTGTCTATCTATTTTGTCTCTCTGTAACTGTGAAATTAAATAATACATACATGATATTGCTTGTGAATGGGGAAATATGTATTTCTGATTCTGTCATGATCGAGGATGATTGGTTCTTACATGACCCAACTCAAACCAGAGAGACACAATCACAATGGACAGAAAAAAGAGAGAAATGTTTCAGCTTAAAAAAAAGCACTTACACAGCAGTTAGTAAAGTCACCAGAGAAGTTACAGTAATAGTAATTAGCTAACAGTGAAGTAAAGCTGCCAGGGGTTTTATAACTCTATTTCCTTAATGAGTTTTTTTTTCCTTTTTCAACTCAGCATGATCAAACTGTTACATATGCAGTTTGCATTTAAATGTTTTTATTATTATCATGAATTGACAGGTAAATATTCACCCACATTGCTGATACGTATTGTAGCTGATATGTTACTTTGATAGAACCAACATTTCCTGCTATTTCCTGCAGTTTTACCTAGTTTTTGTAATGTGAATGGTTTTTAGATTCAATCCCTTGTCCTCTGTTTCATTAGAGCGTGTACCACGGATGAACAATGCCCAGCTAACCTCACCAGGACCGCTGATGTCCAGCAAGACCAACAACACGAGCCATCATTTATCCTTCTCCCATTCCTTTCATGACCTGGCCCAGCTCCCTCCGGCATATGAAGCTGTTATGAAGCCTGATATTAATCGTTATTCCTCCCTTAAAAGACTAGGTGAGTCGTGTGAATGTATTAAAATAAATTTGGACATTGATGGACTGATTGCGAAACTGCACCTAATTTGTCTCCCGCAGAAAAAGATCTGGACGATTACACAAGCTATTATACCTCAAAAAGACGAGCCAACGACGCGCCACCTTCCTTCTACTCCTCCCAGCATCAACTGCATTGGGGCGGTGATTACACTTTAGGGGCAAGGGGTACGCTGCCTCTACACACATCCCGACCCCAAGTACATGTACCTACCTCTGCGTCCACACCAAATCCTTACCCTTTACCCCAGTCACCGTACAGTCCTACCTTTGCCTCGGCAGTGAACCAGCCTCCTCGCCGGGTGATGTCTCAAGACCAACTGCTGGCCTTGGGGGAGGGAAACACCCTGTCTTACTTGTCGAAGAACCAGCAGCACCAGTATTACAAAGCCATGGCCACCAGCAAGAGTTCCAACTCAAAGTCACTGAGGAAGTCCCACGAACGCCTCCTGTTGTCGCCCGAGGAAGGAATGATGGGGAGCGCACTGGGCGACTACGGCGGGATGATGTCTCGCCTCAGCCACCAAAAGAAAACGCAGTCTCAGCAGAACGTGTGCGTGACCCCATTACTCGACCGTCACCACATGATCAAGATGAATTCGCACCCAACATCTGGCTGTGAACCAGAGTTCACATCCATCGCCGGACACGGGCATGGAACTGGCACTCTGGGGGGTTGGGGGGACGGTCATGGCTCCGCTGGTGCTGCCGGATCGATAGGCCAAAGTACCCGCAGGATGGCGTTTGCTGCAAAGCGGCAGAACACCATCGAACAGCTGCACTTTCTCCCTGGGGCGGGCGGAGGAAGTCAGGCACTTTGGACAGGAAGTAAAAATGAAGTCACGGTGTAAGAACATGGGGTGAGACAGAAGAAGAGGAAGAAGAAGAAGACGATGAGGGATGAGAGAATGATTAACCATATTCGTTCAACTGGAGGAAAGGACTAACACATGACGGGAGCGTATATGTTAGAAAGACTGGAGATGGAGAAAGAAGAAAAAAACAAGGAGCAACGCAGGACTCGTGCTAGGAGAACTCGGTGTACTGCTAGAACAGAAGGGAAGTAATTCATGGTTCTGGAGATCCGTTTATGCCCCTTGCTGCTTGTTGCTAAGAAACAGGATAAAATACACCCTTGTTATGTGGAGGTATTTTTAGGAGGAAACCATGTGGATAGTTAAGATTCCTAGTTTTAACTCATCTGAATGTGTCTACAATATATACATGTTCTTAGACGCAGTGCATCTGCAACTATTGAGCCATACCTTTAGATAAAAAATAAAATAAATAAATAAATAATAATAATAATATATTCAAAAAGAATGAAAAACATTTTGGAGCCAACATGAATCATCTCTAGTGAGTGCATATGATTTTCTATGATGTAATGCTTAATAGGACTGACTTGAGTTGGGAAAGGACTTTGTACTGTAGGATAATACGTGAAATAAATACAGACTGGTGTATTTATGACAAGAAATTTTCAGATGTAATCGTTACGACGTATGGCTTCACAAACGAATATTGATTTGCAGTTTTAAGTGAGCGATGAGGACCGAAAAAGACAAAAAAATCGAACATTTAAACGATTTAAATAGCGGTCCAGCAGACACAAACTAATTAAGAAGCCGTTCAGCTTGACTCTTTTTTGTAATCCAGCTTGGGTGAAATGTTTGACTATGAGCCTCCAGTCACATTTTTTTTTAAAGAAAAGGAAAAATAAATTGCGATACCATGGCTTTATCGTGGTACTTTTTAAAAGGTGCCTCTGAGAGCAATACGCGCTGGTCCATTAAAGAATCTAAAGGCCTTGCGGTCTGCGGTTAGAATTGATTTATTTTTTAATTTTTTTCAATGTGTGGCAAATTTTTAAAAAAATAAATAAAAAATTTAACAGCCAGTAAGCGTTGCGGATGACCATTTAAAGGAATACTACATACTGTACTGCATATGACCTCGCTAGTCCTGATTCCTGACATTCGGTCTGTCATTGTAGAAGTGTGGCAGAAGATTAATAAATTCATTATGAGCATGCTTTGTCGTCAACAAAACTGCAGACACGATTTGTAACAGTTGATTACTGTATAAGGGGGACGGGGGGACGGGGATGGGGACTTGTTGGACTCTTTATTCCAAGGGCTATTCTAAAACTTTTATCTGTACGTCTCGGCTTCTGTGTGTGTGTATGTATGTGTGATTTTTTTTTCTTTCTTTCCTTCTTTTCTTTCTTTCTTTTCTTTTCTTTTTTTTTTTTAAATGAACATGTGTCAGTGTAAATGGCACAGCTCTAGAACAAAATGCAGAAAACAACAGATACTGTATAGCTAACTATGTAATCTGCCAAGTTGAATAGACTGTAATATATTAAGATACGTGTTCTTTTCTGATAAACACGCAGGCTGGTTTTGGTATATTCTGAAAAGCTTTTTCTTTTTTTTTCTTTTCTTTTTTGTCAAAAATCTGTATATTTCTTCACTGTATACTCACAGGCACTCACAGGCAGTTGTGTATTGGATGCCTGCGACACTTCATATGCTTGAATTAAAAATTTAAAAATATATATATAATAAATGAATAAATAAACAGACCTGGCCTGAAATATGTCCTAAAAATATTATTCTGAAAATGAATATTTCAGCTTTTTAAAAAAAATTATTTATTCCGATATACAACATACAAGAATTTTATATCAATTTATACAGTATTAAAAACGAGGAAAAAAAAGACTGAAATCGATTCTGTGTTTATCAGTGTTCACATCATAGTTAATGTTAGCTTCCTTTTGCTTCCACTCCTGTGAATTTCCTTCCCCCCCCCCCTTTTTTTTGTTTGTTACTATACGACTTCCTAGTGGATCCTATACTTTGTAATTAATGACAAAAAGAAGCAATTAAACTGAAAAGAGGAAAAGCATGACGATATCAAAAAAAAAAAAAAAAAGCCAGTGTTGATGTCATTACTGCTGATTAGTGATGTCAGGGTGTGTATGTTTCTTCCTGTTTGTGTGTCTGTGTTTCTGTGCCTGCGTGTATTTCCGAAATCTGTCTTTTGGAATGCTGAATCTCCCATTTTATCTGACTTTTTAATCTGAATTGTCAGACAATGTGCAAGGAAAAAAATTAAACCCCGGAAAACAAAAAAGACTTTATTTTCTGTTTAGACGAGTGTCCTCTTTTTTTCCTTCTTCCTTATTTTGAAATGCTTATAATAAAGTCATAAATTTTTCTAAAACTGGATTTAACTAAAAATATTTTCAAACCTTTGATTTGGGATTTTGGTCATTTATTCAGATTGAAATTTATCCAATAAAATCTACTGTGTCCAGTTCTCACACCGATCAGCCATAACAGAAACACTGCAAAACATTAACAACACATTACCATTGATTATCAATCATATACCAGCAAACTATATAGGATCATGTGCACCCAAGGCTCGCCAAAGTCCAGTCTGTCTGGTCCAAACCTAGAGAAAAGCCAATGCAACACAAATCGCCAACAAAAGGTCAATGCTGGCCAAAATAGAAAGCCACCAGAACACCACAGATGACTGAGCATGGCGCCACTGACCTGGTCTTCCCCAGATTCCAATCTGATCTGAAATTCCAATCCATGTTGGCCTCACCCCAAAACCCAAACCACCCAAAGGATCCTCTTCCAAAACCATGGTGCCTGAGGGTCCAGAGCTGCCCCAGTGGCAGACGTGGAACCTACACAATACTGGGTATAATGTTTTGCTTTGTAATGTCATGGCCGATCAGTGTATTGTATATGTATAACCGATTACCTAGAAAACTGGCGTGCAAGTCAGTAGCTATGTTTTATTTTCATGGACAGATTTTGATTCTTTTAAAATAATTATTTAAAAAGTTGTAAGTTGGCAATTTGGGTTAATAGTGTAATCCTGAACTTTATAAAACATTTCTCATCTTTAGCCATTTTCCTTGGTCTTTCAAAGATAACCCAAGTATTTCCATTGTACTGGATTTATTAATGCTGAAAGGTTGGTTGTTTTTTGCTAAAAGTATATTTTTGCATATGGCCTCCACGCAACCCGGAGATACCTATTAAGGTGAACCTGTCCATGTTCCATGTCTGATTTGTACATGATTGTTGCACTTGCAGCAGATTCCATGATGCTGTCTGCCTGTCATTTGAAAGCATTGTTTATTTTTTTATATTCCTAACAGGATATGAAACATGGTGTTTTTATGGATGTACAGTGCTACAGATAGGAACTGCATGATCCACATGTAATTTAAACAGTTAAAACTTATCAAGCAAAGTGAATGGTATTGATTGTTTCCTTGCATATTAGTCAGAAAGTAAAAGATAATTTCTCAGAATGGATGTGTTGGAAATGTAATCTGAATAACTTTGTCACATGCCAAATGGTGATGGCTGGAAGACCAGTCAAAACAGCAGATCTTGTGTGGTGTTTCTGGTATGCAGTAGTTAGTATCTACCAAAGGCTGTCCAAGGTAGGACAACCAGTGGACCAGCAACAGGGTCATGGGCGGTCAGGGCTTGCTGAAGTGCATGGGGAGGTATTATACATGTACAGTCCAGGGGTAGGCAAGTTCACCTGTCTGCAGCCTTAGTAATCCTTAAGACCTTGATGAGCTTGTTCAGGTGTGTTTGATTAGTGTTGGAGCTGAACTCTGCAGGACCAAACTTGCCTACCCCTGACCTAGTCCATCTGGCCCAAGACCCACAAAAAAGCTACATTAGAATCCTGCCATTCGTTTGGACCCCTTCATTGCAATGCTACTCCACTCCGCCAGCACATCCCCAATAGGGTTAAGGTCAGGACTGACTCCTCATGCACCCAGAACCATTTTATTGGAATTTAAGTTTGTGACATCAGGAAAGAAAAAAACTTGATAACCTGGTCATTCAGTACATTCAAGTCATCAACTAGAGAAAAGTTGAATGATTTTGAAAATCATTGTTTGATTTAAAGGAATGTTAGGGGTACAACCTATTTCATTTACAACTGACTTTTTTAGCTACAACCCATTGAGCTAGCATGAACAGACGGGCCATTCATCCAAAGACTCCTGGTTCTATGCAGGCCTGATTTCTAGTAAAAGGGGACATTCAGAATTTGTTCTACTTTGCACTATTGTTACTTTTTAGTGTTTAGTGTTACCAGATCTGTGTACTTCAATGTATATATAATATTGAGGTTAGGGGTTAGGGTTAGAAAAGTTTGTGAACTTTTTAGAACTTCATGGATTTCTGCATTAATTTGTCATAAAATGTGATCTGATCCTCATCTAAGTGAAGAGTATTAATAAATATAATGTGCCTAAAATAATAATTTTAAAAAATCCGTCCAAGGATTCAGAATGGTAGTGGACAAAGTAAGTGAATCCTTGGAATGAATAACTGGTTGACCCCTCTCCCCTTTCACAAACTTGCAGGAATGTTCTTTTTAGTAAGTAGCGAATTCCTTTGTGGACAACCAACTTGTTCAATGTTTTAATACCGTAGGCTCATAAACACCGATGTTAGCCAGTTCCTTCAAATCTGTGACTGTCACTCAGTGTTGTTTCATTGATGAGTCTTCATTGTGCTCTTGGGGTCATTTTGACTTGGAGTCATTTTGACTTCTTGGTAGAATTGTCCCAGTCCCAAAGTGTCTCTATTTACCTAACTGTAGACTGTTTTTGAAATCACTTTGTAACCTTTATATAAATTCTTATGAAAAGTTCTTGATTGTAGATCCTCTGAAAGCTCTTTTTGGCGAGGCATGGTTCGCATTAGCGTATTCGTCTTGTGCCGGAGCAAACTTAAAAAGTTTGAGTGTTTTTTATTCAGTCAAAGTCGCTATAGTCCACACCTTCAAACTTATTTTCATAACATGACTCCAGGTATGTTAACACCTGACTCCAATTAGCTTTTTTGAGGTATTTTCCACTAGCAATAGGAGGTTTTTATGGTTGTTCTCCATAAAGACATGAAAGATTAGAATTACATTTTATGGCAAACTAATGCAGAAAACCATGAAATTCCAAAAGATTCACATACTTTTTTTCTACAATACTCAAGCTTCTTCTTCTTCTTCAAAAAAGGATGTTTTGCCCTTGTATTGATTACAAGTCAAATCAGAAAGAAATATGAATATCCAGTCCCTCTTGTCCAAACACCTACAGAGAAAATTACTTTTGGTACACTGAATGAGATATTGACTACTGTGCCATTACTCAAGCACCCAGATTCTTTTGTCTGTTTTGTCATGGAGGTTGATGCATTAGAAACACAAATTGGAGTGGTCTCATCACATCAGTGTTAACCGTCCAAAAATCTATGTACTAATTATTCTCACAATCAATAACCTCTGGCCGGTAAGCTGACATTAAAGGTTAACAACAACGTGGCAACAACGCCTCAAAGTAGTTCCCCTCCTGGTCCCGGCCCTCACCAATCACCATTATTTTGAGAAAATCACATCAGCCTAAAGGCCCAGCTCCAGACAAATAGGTGTGCCTTTTTTTCCCAATGTTGTTTGTTCGTTTAACCATATCCTAAAGACCAGGTTGAAAAGAAAAACAGAAACATATGCAGATATGGACTCATTAGTGGAAAATAGAGCTGATCAGAGTGGTGTCATCTGCATACTTGGTGAGTTTAACAGACAGGTAACAAGAGATGCAGCTGTTCGTATATAATGAGAAGAGCAAAGGGTAAAGCACATACCCTTGTGGCACCCCTGCTCTAAGAATCTGAACGGCTGACAAGGAACCCCTCCCAGCTCATAATCTAGTGGCATGTCCAGGGTGGGAAGCTGAAGGTGAAGGATTAAAAAGAAACATTTTGGCAGCTCTGTAGCTGAAACCCAAAAACAGCATCCAACATTACGCATTATGTAGACCCCAGGAGAATCCAGATGTTGGTGGATGCAATAAATACCCATGTTGAAGATATCATTGGTAGATGTTTTGGTTCTGTAGGCAAACTTCAAAGGGTTGAGCAGATCATCTGTATTTTTTTCCAAACAACTTAATTAGAACAGATGTTAAGGCAATCCTTGGAGTCAGTGATCTTGTATCTTTGGCATCGGAATGATAGTAAAGGTCTTAAACAACTTGGAACAATGCGCAAATCTGGGGATTCATTAAATAGGTCTGGGGAGATTTGTGCCAATCAGTTGATCAGTGTCGTGGGTGTACAGGAGATGATGTGGTGTGGATCATTCACTTTTTTATGTTCAGGTTTTGATTTGAAAAGTTGTGTAATTAATTTTTTTATTCTATGGATATTGAATGGTAAATTAACGAAGATTAGATCTACAGTATTTGTAGCAGCGGGATTTTCATAGTCTTGGATTTCATATTGAAATTGGGTTATTGTCTATGTAAGCTTCAGAATAACTAATTTTGCCAAGCACATTTACATGTGCAAGACATTTGTTATGGTACAACGTGCAAACCTTTAATTTTTGCTTAAGCTATACATCATTGTTGGGAGACTCAAACCAGTTGTCCGTCAAACCAGCTCATGAACTGGTTTACCTGGTTGCCCAGGTGGGATTTAGTTTTACAGACGGGTGACTTCTTTTTGTAAACTGTGAATTGTTGAATGCCTTTCTGTTCTGGGTTTTGTTCAGTGGATTTTCTTTAGGTTATGTGTTATCCTCCCACTCTCCAAAAACCTGCAGGTCATGCATGCCATTGTATTGAATCCAGATTAGTTCTGCCTATGCACTGAATGCAGAAGCACTCATGAGATTCTTGAAAACATAAGACAGTGCATCGTTTGTGATATTTTTACTCCTAGGACTCAAACAATCATAGAAACTACTGTACAGAAGTCAGTCTTATGTGGTGTAGATGATTGACACCTCGTTTCTTGTGGTATGACACCTACTGTATGTCAGTACATGATGCAATCCCCTTTGCTAGCAATATCTGCTCTACTTCACATGCATAAATTAACCTTCCATCTACTGTACACTGTGTGTCAGGGTCACAAATAAAAACCAAGAGAAGACTTGGGAATTACAAAACCAGGACAGTCAAAAAGAATGGAATTTTAGTGCCTCGCCCAAGTCACACACTCTGCATATCATGTCGACATTATTATTATAATCTGGAAACCACATACACACATTGCTCCAGTTTTTCTATATGTAAGAACATTTTTATCATACCCAACATTTAAACAGCCAGGTCCACAAATACTCCCTGTTCAAAAGTATTGGAACAGCAAAGCAAATTTTATTGTTGTTTCTATACACTAAAGTTTATTGAGTTTAATGAAGCTGAAAAAAAATCTGAACTTTCTTTCTGAGCTTTCATTTCCTCATATTTAGTTTAGAACAATGCACCTCTAATTTGGACCCACCCATTTTTCGTTTCGTTTAAACAATTAATAGCTCTGAATGAATGAAATTGGGTTACTGTTTTGAGCCCTGGCTTTTCCCATGAACACTGCATTTGCTGTTAAAAGTTAAAAGCTATATGTCTGTGGGGGAAAAAAAAGCAAGCCACGTTGAATCCAAGAAAAGGGGGGGAATCAATCCGATCCATTGCACCAACCTCCACAGGGCAGATGTGACGGTATCTCAATCCAATGCTTGAGGAAGACTTTAAGAACAGAATTATAGTAACCATATAAGATCTAACATTAACATAAGGAGGCAGCACGGTGGCTAATGGTTAGCACTGTGGCCTCACACCTCCAGATTCGAGGGTTCGATTCCTGCCTTGAGTCTGTGAGTGGGGAGTTTGCACGTTCTCCCCATGCTTGTGGGTTTCCTTCCACAGTCAAAAGACATTGGTGTTCCCAAATTATCTTCAGGGTGTGTGAGAGTGTGTGCCCTGCAATAGATTGGTACCCTGTCCAGGCTGTACCCTAGCCAGTGCCCTAAGTCTCCTGGGATAGAATCCAGAACCTGTGACCCTGTATACAGGATAAGAAGTAGTATAGAAGATGAATGAATTAATTAACATAAGGAATTGGCAGTTCAGTTTGAAATTTGCAAAGCCATACAAAGATAAGCCAGAACATTCCTAGAAACAAAGTTTATCTCTTGCAAAAGTGATGAGAAGGCATGCCAAAATGGCGAAAAAGAAATAATTTAAACCATACAAGCTCGTTAGTCAAGCAGAGTGCAGGGAGTTTATGGCTGGGGCTTGCATGGCTGCTTCTGGAATGGGCTCATTAATCTTTATTGATGATGGAACTAATGATGGAGCGGCAGAATAAATTCAGAAGTTTTCAGAAAGCTTCTGTCTGCCAGTTTATAGAGTAATGCACCAAATATAGTTGAGAGGCACTTCAACCCACAGCAAGACAGTGTCCCATAGATGCAACTGCAGTTCCAGTACTTTTGGATTGGACTAGATTTAACATTAATGGAATTATAGTTGTTTTAATTGTTTCATAACACTATATAATGGTATGGCAAAAGCTTACGGATTACAGCTCATGAAAAAAATCAGTATCTCAAAATATTAGAATATAAAATTTTTAGTAAAAAAATTTACTATTCATACTGTATAAATACAGTACCATTGTAAAATGGGGTCTTGTTCAGTACATGCTTGGGGAATTGACAGTTGGATAGAAGATGAACATCAACATCCTACACAGGAAGGGTAAGCCCTAAGTCTGAAGGTCATTGCTGAAATGGCTGGCTGTTTGCACTGTGCCGTATCCAAACATATTTATGGAAAGTTTACTGGAAGCCAAAATTGTGGTAGGAAAAAGTGCACAAGCAAAGGGGAGCCGTAAGAAAGCCTAAGTCGATTCAAGAACCTGTTGATCATTTGTTTATGCCATGTAGACGGTAGTGTTAGTCCACTGTGTTTTATCAAATCCAAAGCAAATGCAGCTATATACCAGGAGATTTTATGGAGATGTCAATTAGTACCAAAACTACCACTAACTATTTGATTGGCCAGCCAACTCACCTGACTTAAACTCTATAGAGAATCTATAACATATTGTTTTAACGGAAGATGAGAATCACAGACGAGCTGAAGGCTGCTATCAAAGCAACCTGTTGTTCAATTACACCTTCATGTACTGTAATTCATACTAAAGGAACCCCAACCAAGTATGGAGTGCATAAATAAACATAATTTTTCAGAAGTTGAACATTTCTGTATTTTCAATCCTTTTTTGATTGATCTTAGAAAATATTCTGAAATACTGATTTTTTTTTCGTGAGCTGTAAGCTGTAATTTTAGAAATTAAAACCAAAAAGGTATGACATTTTTCACGTTACTGTACATGTAGATTTAACTTTTCGACAATATTATATTTTTTTTATATGTACTGTAAATGCAAATATTTAATCCCATTTAAAAAGAGGTGGAATTTTTATTTATGTTTTAATTGTCTGGGAAATAAATGTTGTAGCTATAATGCTAATGAGCCTACTGGCATCAAATTAATGGAGAAAAATGCCAATGAATTTTAGTTAATAAAAGTTAATATATTCCGCCCCTTACTAAAGTTGGTTATTCTTGGTCTGTATTTTCATAAGATCCAATCTACACCAGTCCTAGTGGTTAAGATAAAAGATAATATAACGGTATAATATAAATATGATGCAGACATGCTATATAAAATTTGGTTTTGAAATGTCCATGACTTGTGGTATTTGCACCAAACCAGGAGAAGCACTAAAAAGTTAAGTACATTTTATTCAAATGAGTGGCGCAGTGGTAGAGCGTTCGCCCTATCATCCGGAGATCGCAAGTTCGATTCTCGGGTGATGCTGTAACCTCTCGCAGCTGGAGCCCTAGAGAGATCTGATTGGCCGAGCTCTCTAGTGCTCCCACATCGGAGGAAACACCTGATAGTCTTCGGCCCTCCCGGCTGAGTGGTAGGAGTAGCCTTAATGCGGGCGCCCCCTAGTCACGGGGAGGAATTGGACGCGACTAAATTAGGGAGAAAATCTGGGAAAAAAAAAAAATACTCACAAAGAGTCCAATGCCACTGTATGTCTCTTCTTTTCAGATTCTTTCTTTTCACCTCTGTGCTAGCCATGTTTCTAACTTAAATACCATAATGATCCCTAGTCCCGTGAATAAAAATAGAAGCCGAATGCATGTTTCAGTTATCCCAGGCATTGCAACAAAACATTCGTTTTGGGAAATCTTGAGTTTGAGTCATGATGACGCCACAGCCATCCATGACCAGCAGTCCAGAATGACTTAACAGGCCCCTGCTCTGGGGTAGTTACGGGTAGCATTCCTCTCTCCCCTGATAATAACAAAACTAGCCAACTCTGGATATCTGAGAGCGCAGTTAGTCTTTTCCTCCAAGTGTGTCTCCAGCTGCTCAGTGTTGAAGTGTGAGCGCCAGTTCAATACGATGTGTTGACTAAAGAGATTGTAATGTTTGAAGGAAGCTTGTGCGGGTCTTCTCCCTCTTGAGTTTGCAGCTGTTGTGAGATTAATCCAACACTTTGAAACGGCACGTTAGGGTTTTCTAAAAATGAAATCTTTTGCCTGTTTGTATTTGAATAAACTTGAAAGTAAAATATATAGCATACTCATTTATACTTTGATTATTTCCATTTATTAGATCTATTCTTGTTCATATTTGGAAGGGTGCTAAAGTCAACCTTTTTTTTTTTTTTTTAAACCCCATTTATTGATACTTTCATGGAGTATTAAGGAATCTGGCGAGTAACTTAACAACCTGCAAAGATGATCTTTCCAGTTTATCAGACCAAACTGAATTGCAGCAGAGGTTTGTTTGCTTTTTGTGACTGTTTGCGTTGAACTGCAATCTTTAGAATGAGACCAGCTCTATATACTGTAAATCAAAATGATAGTCATGTTTATCTAGATATACTCAACATGCCCTGGCTACACCAAATCTGGTTTTCTTCCAAGCTCCTCCTCCACACTATAAATCTCAAAAATATGCAGGTTATACAGTAGATATAGGCAAGATATACAGTATATGGAGTACACACAGTGCGGTGTAAAAGTCTTGAGCAACCCTCATTTCTTCATGTCAAATTCAATTAAATGACCTCAACATTTACAACCTCAACGGCAACCTCATTTCCCCTTTCATCTATTACAACCTCTGGCTTTCAGCATCACCAGTAGACTAATCACCAGCCTGATCATCTGTCAACATCTGCACCTGTTTCTCACTGGTGTGTGCATTAAGTTAGATGTTTTTTTATGCATGAATGATTCACAAGGTCACTCTGTGTCAAAAATAACTACTGTGTTTCTCAAGACTACGTACATAAAAAAACAACAACAAAAAAAACAAGAAGGTCTGACTCTTTGGAAGCAAAATATAAAGAAATGAGGGGTCGGGGGGCAAGACTTTTGCACAGTACTGTATAATGTAACTTTTTCTTTCCTGCTCACTTCTTTGCCCTCTTCCAGCAGTCTGCCTAACTGCACTCATTTCTACCTGGTTTCAGCCTGCAGTCCAACTCTATCATACACACACACACTTCAGTGTGTTCCTCATGATTAATTTCACTATGGTAACGGTTAACAATGTATAAAAAGACATATAAATATCTGGACGGATAGATAGATTCAACTTTACTGTCATTGTCCAGAGCCAATGAAATCCAGTTAGCATCTAACCAGTGGTGAATAAGTGGCCTATTCACAATAAATAACAACATGCTATAACAATAGAAGATTCAGTAAGTAATAAAGTTAAGGTATATATACATACACACCTCACATGTTCATTCACAGGCTATTGGGTAATTTGGGAATGCCAGTTACCATAACCTGCATGTCTTTGGACTGTGCAAGGAAAACCAGAGGAACCCCATCAAGCACAGGGAGAACATGCAAACTCCATGCACACAGATTCGAGGTGGGAATCGAATCGCCGATTATATATGCGCAATACTATGTGCTTTTTTTCCCTTCCTCAATGAAATCAGCTTCATTCTGCTCATTGTGTGTAGGGTCAAGTGCGACCTGAAGCTTATCTAGGGGAATTCAAGGAACAGGGGACCCTGAATGGAGTATGAAAACCCAGCCATTTTTCAGGGTTATACTGTCTTGCTTTAAACAATAATCATTCAAAAGGTAAATTATTCATATTTTTTTTATGAATATTGATATTGAAATTAATGTAAGCTTTTAGAAGCATATGACCTGTAAAAATGGTTGCTTAAATTAAAGCATTCCGATTTTTGGTAAAAGCATAAAAACGGTACAGAAAACGGTATGTCAAATTCATGTTGCAATATCTTAACAATTATGCATTTTAGAATAATACACAGGGGTGGCACGGTGGCTTAGTGGCTAGCACTCTCGGGTTGCACCGCCAGATTCTGAGTTGAAGCGGTATAGACGATGAGTGAGAACAATACATTTGTCTGGTTTATGTCTTTTCATGTGAAATTTAAATCTGAATGGCAATTAAGATCAGTGAAAGATTTAAATGAAAAAAAGTTACATGAAATTTTGTATTTAGTGAGTATTTAGTGTTCCTTATATGCATGTGTATGCATTTTTACTAATTAAATAAATAAATAAATAATAATAATAATAATAATAATAATAATGAAACATGGCTCAGGAGATAAGAAGCATTATGTAAAAAGGTGTTATATGAGACTCTTGTAAGCAACAATACAATTTTAAGCCCTTATGCAACATTGCAGTATTTAGTTTAAAAAAAAAAAGCATGGATTATATGTGCATTATATGCCGTGAGTTTAGCTTGAGCTTGCATGGGTGTATGATTTGGATCCGCCCCTTAGTACTGACTACTTCTCAATATAATACTTGCAACTGTGCATGTTTTCCCCCCTATTTTCTTTTTGGTGCATGCTTTCTGTTTTTGCATAAAACCCACTGAGTCATTATTCGATTAATGGAAGCAGGAGGAATAATCCGAGTTGTGTTAAACGTGTAAAGAGCGTACATGAGGAAGCAGATGAGGGAGGCATCAGGGGCATTCGCCATTTTGAGGGGCAGGGTCAAGAGAGCGCTTCAGAGAGAGAAAGAGAGAGAGGGGGGAATAAGAGCAGCAGCAGCGTGTGGGTAAAATGGCTTCGGAGCTGGGGCACTGGGTGGAATATTACCACCATGAAACGTGGTTTCATTCAAAAGTTATCACCCCCGTTCACCTATTATTATGACAAGTAAAAAAAAATCGGTTATATCACAAACAGTAAAACGCTCATACACACATACATATATAGTTTTTTTTTTCTTTTACGTAAATTTTTTTTAAAAGTCTTACAGGTACAACACTTTGTATACGTTACATCATTTTGAAAACCTTTCACTTTTGTTTTGTCTTTGATAAATTATCGACGTATTTTTACGGATATTACAAGCATTAAATCTAAAATTGATTTTAATCCAGTTATAGACGCTATTGTTTGTTTTAATCCTGTACCGTGAATACATTTCAACGCAAATATATATTTATATATTTAAAATAATAATCATAATAATAATAATAATAACATACATGAATGTAGCCGGACGCTTTATCGTGCGACACTGGCCGGAAGTAGATCACTGCCCGGAAACGACCACTGTGAAACGAACATAAGCGCCTACAGGAAGACGGGGACATTAAAAAAAATGACACAGTGAGAGGGGAAAATATTTGGCTAATAAGCCCGATTAAAGCCAATGAGAATCCTTAAGGAGGACGATTTCGATGAATACGCGCTTTAAGCGACCCGGGGTAGGGCGATCAGTTCGCATTAGCCAGCTAACCGAGCGGAAATCGGGTTTGGTTAACGGGGCGACAACAAGAGCTCTCGGGCCAATGGAGAGGCCTTTGAAACTGTTTTCGACGGGAGGATGAGGAAAAATGACCCGCTAACCTGAAATCGGAAACCGCCTTTGTGTACATGTACGTTTCGGCGCCTTTTTTTAATTTCTCCCCTCATTATTTTTTTGCATATAACTTATTTCATATTGTACTTAATGCTTTATAAAGCTTTATGCTATGCTAAGTTCCACTCCGAGTCGGATGGATTCATGAAACAGAATACCGTGTTTATTTAGCTGGCTAGCGTTAGCTAGCTAGACTGAGGGAGACAGTTAGCACCCTGGCTAACTGTTAGCGAGCGCACTGGATTTATTTTAGCAGGTTAATTTAATTAGCATTATATATATACAAATACTTAAAAAATATATAATATATTTTTATGCACACGTTTTTCCTATATTCGTAGCATTTTACGTCTATCTCTTGCCTGGAATTTTCTTATGTATAAATTTTTGATTAAAATATTTTTTTAGATGGATATTATTTATTAAAAAGACAAAAAGAAAAACACCCCTATTCCCTTCAGTCGCTTATTCTCTACCAAGCTTACAAAACTCCGACTGAGAGCACCGACACTGCACACTTCAGCACGAGTGCTCGAGTTGGGTGAGTTCTCATCAGAGTCATTCACCAAAATCTGACTTGTTTCATTTTTTTGTTTGTTTGCTTTTTGTTTTACACAAATTTCTAATCTGAAGCAAAGCATTAAGGATCAGTAGGAATGGGAATCAGCAGTCCAGGTGCCAATTTGATTCAAAGTGCATTCTATTCATATCATGAATTTCATAAATATCCTGCTTCAATATTACATTTCCACCCCTGATTTTGGTACAATTTTAAACATTTGAAAAAAGTTTAATGGTTAATTAAACACAGCCCGTGTGCTGACTGTCAAGAGGCGTTTGAGGTGCTAAAACATTGTCTTTTTAAAAAAATATATAAAATATTTTAATATATTTATTTTTCTTTAAATATATCTGAACTATTTTTGATATTTCCATCAAGTGTGGTTGGAATGAAATAATTGCACAGTCTGCTTTAGAAATAGTAATTATGACCGATAACAGATGCTTGCTGCTCAGTAACAATGTAGCTTTTTTTTGTTGTTGTTGCTTCATTTAGTTTGAAGTTAAATCATTAAACTCTTGTATTTAAAGTAAGTTTGTCTTGTTGAAATGCTGCACTTGATTTTTAAGTGAAAACTAATGCAAGAAATTTCATTCCTACCACACGGGATGAAAGTGTGTAAATCTTTCAGAGTGTATCGCCTGTACAATAAATATATGTATCAATATTTTAAGGAATCTTTTATAATATTTAAAACAGTGAATATATCACAATAAAAAGGTGGTGTTTTAGCGCTTCGAACGCCTCAGGTTGAGTGGCACACATTTTTCGAGTAATTGGCGCCTGTCGTGTTAAGACTGGTGTAATGAGTGCGTTTGAGACATTTGCTCACAGAGTTTGGGACAAAACGGAAAATCAGAGGATTTTAACACACTTGATTTTTGATAATGTAACATCATAAATGTGTTCCATTGCGCCACTCTGAAGCTTCTGCACGCTCTGTACAGAATGGTTTAGATCTGAGGCTCATCGGGTGATCACTGCTCCCTGCCCGATCGACTGGTTCACCTCTGTTGTTATGAACGTAAAAAAAAATATTTTTTTAATCAATTTTGGAGTCAGTGAAACAATATGTGAATCACCACACAAAAGAATTGTGATTCATAACTGAATCGATATTTTTTCCATCTCTGTTAGTCAGTCTTACAACTGGAATTCATGTAAATCTATGTATTAAAACTATTCACACCTTGTATGTCATTATGTGTGGAGGCCAAGTATGACATTTACATCAAAAGCTCATAACACAGCTATTGTTTCGTAATATATTTTATTATAAGTATTTTTTATATTGACTAATCAATGACACTACAGCATAAGTATTTAATCAACAGATTTTCTGTTTAGCACTGAATATGATGTATTTCCCAATCCACGAAGATTTATGTTATTTAACTTTAGTAGTTATTATATTTATATGTATTTTCACATGTAGTAATTATTCTTTTTTTTAAAGAAAAAGCAGAATAAAATTTTCTCGCTCACTGTTTTCAACACCATGAGTCTTAATGATGAAACTTGTTATGGACTAAACATGCACATAGCAGTTTTTTATTGGCACAAATAAACATGAACACTTTTCTTATTTCTATCGAACGCAAATTTTAAGATGTGTGTCACACTGGAAATAAAAATTTTGGAGAAATTCAACCCAGGCTCCAAAATATAAAAAATTATAATGTATGATAAGTGTGTGTGTGTGGGTGGCTGAGAGCCAATTCAACTAACTAGCTGTTTAGAGATGCAGAGAATCTAGCTATCGGTTTAGAGATGCAGAGAAAAATCGATTCAATGATTTTTCTCAAAGTGATTCTTTGGTTCATGTTTCAGTTTGTTTTTTAGTAGCAACGAGTCTTCTAAAATCTGTTTTTAAGAATTAATGTTTGTATTTGAGGTGGTACCTTGTTGCAGTTCCTCTATAATCCTACAGGTGGTGCATTCTAAACTTATTGGCTGTCCTCTCTGGTAGAAGCGAATTATTTGCTAAGTTAGTTGTAGAAATCTCTCTTCATTTGTATAGAATTGAGAAATGCAGATTGGATCGTCACCTGGGTTTCATGATAAAAATGCTCCCTGGTGATTTGCGTTCCTACTAGATATATACGACATGACCTGAACACTGAACAACCGTAGGGTATTCGTGTGAACTGTAAAGATTTTGAAAACTTGCTCTGTTTTTCACAGTGTACAGATGAGAGGAGAGGGAGAAAGAGCTGGACAGATTAAAAGGATTTAAATTATGAAGCAAGGGCTTTGGGGCCTTGGCACCGGTGTCAGGGGGTAGTTATCCGGCATTGTTGGTGTATAGGAAAATATACCAAAGTTCATAATAGAGCAATATAATGCATTTAAATTTATTATATTATTATTATTATATATTATTATATTATAATTTATCATATAACCATATAAATCTGTAAATTTGTAGCTGATCGTAAAATCATCCCAAATTTTTTAAACTTCATGCAATTTTTCTTTTATTGCATCTTATCTTCCCGTTTTTTTCCTCGGATGAGCATTTCGCTGCGTATCATACTGTGTATGGTTCTGTACGTGACAAATAGAATTTAAATTTGAAAACACAGGCGTTTTGGGGTTATACCTTTTTCATTTCTCCCAAATTTCTTCAAATTTATATATTTTTTATATAGAAAGTTTATTTTTAATTTTTTTAAATAATTTATTTTCCCTCCAATGCAAAGATTTTATAGATAATACTGTAACGGTTCTCAATAATGGCAATTAAAATAGACTCCACTGAAAATCAGAGTTTCAGAAATGCACCCTTATGCATGTTACACACACTACGGCCAAAGGTTTGTGGACATCTGACCTTTTGGTTCTTTCCCTGCCCGGTTTGGAGCGCACATTTGTATAGAATGTCCTTGTATTCATTCTTTAAAATTTTATTATTTTTTTTTTATTTACTGGAACCAAGAGGCCCAAACTGTTCGAAGTCAACAAACACATTTGGGATTAACTGAAACCCACCCCCAGGCCTCACTAAGGCCGGGCTTGTGGCTCAGCAGAGCACAGATTCTCTCAGCCTTCTTGGATAACTGGTGGTTATTGTTATTACGGTGTATGGGGGAAGAACTAAATCTGGAAAGGGGGTTTTTAACAACCACGTACGGGTTTGATGATCAGGTGCCTACATACTATTGGCCAAATAGTTTATCTGTGCGCATAGTTATTTTATTATACAGACATTAAAGTGTGTGTGTGTGTGTGTGTGTGTGTGTAATAGTTCTATAATTATAGCGTAGTTTTTCTTTTCGTTTTTTATTTTAATTTTTTTATCATTACTTGTATTTGGCTTCTGAAGAATCTTGACGCTTTGTTACAAGACAACATTAATGGCGCCACCAGGAAATGAACAAACTTGTTTGGGAGTTTAGCTACCTTTCTTTGTTTGCTGCTGTGCTTGCATTTCTTTAATTCTTGCAGCACAAGCAGTGATGAAACTCTGACTGTTGATGACTGAGTATGTTTTTATGCTACATATTATCTGAAATCTGTATTGATGTTCACTATTTTAAAAACTAGAATGAGGTTGCTGACGGCGGACAGAGGCAAGAACTACTGGATCATATCACTGCTGTGCTCTTGGTCTTCCAATTTGGGACTTCATCCCATTCTGTGGACATTCTGGCATTGCTTCGTTTGCCTTTTCACTGTGATTTGAACCGACAACATTGACACACAGATGGGGACCGCTTTGTTAAATGCCTGTGAGATAAATAAGTAAGGGAACATTCCCTCGCCGGTAAGACATCAGATTACTATAATTGAGAAATTTAATAATTGAGGTATGAATTGTTTCATTAAGCAGTTGTCTTTTTTTTTTATTTTTATTTATTTTTTTTTTTTTAAAACAGCAGCAACACGGGAACGAGAAGGAACCAGAGGAGTGTCCCTCAACACTGAGGGAAATGTTCCAGTTTGGAAAGTACCCTATGGACATTTTAGAAATGCTTAGTGGGCATCAGGCTCATCAGTTCAAAGGCCTAGGGTTTGAAAGGCAGCTGCAGCACCAACAGCAACTTCAACACCAGCAACAGCTTCAGCAGCAGCAACAGCAAAGCGAGGCTTCTGGAGCCCTCCTCTCCGGGCTCAGCTTAGGTTCCCTTCAAGGATCTAGAAGCAATGCGTTTTCGGATTCCTCGTCGATTTTTGCCAAAATGAGCGCGCCGCCTCCGCCCATCCCTCAGCAGACACAGTCTTCTTCCTCGCAGAGCTCTCGCAAATCTAGCAAAATGAGCAGCGCCGGCAGTTCGGCTTCTGGGTACCCGCAGTTTTTGCGCCCTTTTCATCCTGCCGAGGCCGCCCTGGCGCAGGAGCCACTCCACCCTGGGATGGGACGGTTCGATTTTGCTGGAGGCAGTAGCTCTAGTGGTTCTGGAGTAATCGGAGGTGTTGTGACATCTGCCCCGCCGCCGCCACCGCCGCCCCTGCACCCTGGTCTCTCTGTGCCTCAGCCATCACCAGGCCCATCTTCTTCATCGCCTTCTCCATCCAGTTCAACCACCACCTCTAATAACCCCGCTACCAGCAGCAGTACCGTAGCTGGACTGGTTGGGGCTCAGTCTGAGGCACGTAGCCTACACCAGCAGTTCAGTTGCATGCTTGCAGCCAATCAGTACTTCCTCTCTGGAATGCCTACCAATGCTAGCCTCGAGCAGTTCCTAGTTCAGCAAGGTCCTCATAATCATCTCGGTCTCACAGACACGAACACAGGTCTAGCTCCTCCCCCAGCACTTCACCCCTCTCACACACATGGCCACCCCACCCCTCAGCCACAACAGCAACAGCAGCAGCTAACACCACATGCATTGTCTCACCCTCACAGCCATGCCCATCCACATCACCCTCTTCACCCTGCCCCTCAACCGTCGCCACTTGGCGGATTCGACTTTCAAGGCATCCCCGTCCTTTCCTCCAATCAACTAGCTTCCCTAATGCAACAGGAAGCTGGTCTTCCTCTCCCAATTCCACTCCATCTCTCCACCCCGAAGGATGATGGGAAAGGGGACGGCTCATCTGTGGCTGGAGGAAGCGGAGGTAGCGGCAGCAGGAGAAAGAAAGCAATGGCCGGATACCTGCCCCAGAGGAAAACCGATGGGCCTAGTGGTAGCAGTAGCAGTACTAACTGTCATAGCAACTCGGGAGCGCATGGGCATGATGGATCTTCTGGCCTTGTTGGAGGAGGTACAGGGGTTGGCATGAGAGGTCTCGGTAGTGACCCGTCTTCGATACTTTCCCCTTCAACACCGTCCTCCTCCTCTTCTTCAACTGTCTCTTCCTCTGCCCCCTCTTCGAATTCTGCCTCCGTCTTGGTAACAAACGTCTCACAGATACCCAAATCCGATAATCAATCCGCAATGACGCCCACTGTTACTCCGCCTGTTCCTTATCTCTGTGGAGAGTGCGGTAAATCATTCACACAACTCCCTAGTCTCCGAAGACACTTGCGTACCCACGGAGATGGCGGTAACGGCCCAAATAACAGCGTTAACACAACCCCAAATACTGTCCATCAACATCAGTCTGATACAAGTCTCCCTCACTCGACACAAGACGGCCTATCTCAGCAAAATGCCCACCATCAGCACGAACCAAATCAGTCCAATCCAGATCCTTCCTCGTCATGCCCGAGTCCTGATAAAACATACTGTTGCAGCGAATGTGGGAAAGGTTTCAAAAAACGTGGCCATCTCCTTCAGCATGGTGTTATACACTCTGGTGCACGACCGTATGCCTGTACTACCTGTGAGAGATCTTTTAACCGGCGCGAATCTCTAACTCGCCACGAGAAAATTCATGAGGATAAACCCTACCGCTGTCCAGCGTGCGATCGCTGCTTTAGGGAGAGCACGGGTTTGCTTAACCATGCCGCGTCTGGATCGTGCGGCAAATCGGGTAGGGGCTCGAGTTCGAGAAGCAGTGACGGCTGCTCTGTGAGTTCTGACGACAAGGTGGAGGGTAACGAATACCAAGGTGGACAGATTGGAGACGAAAAAGAACTGGGCTACTTGAAAGCTGAGGGAGGTGCAACGGAGATGTCGTGCGACGGCCTCTATCCCCATGGGAGAGCAGGAAATTCAAATCCTGCTGACAAGCCAGAAGCGAAATACAATTCGCCATATTCGAGAGATCCCTACCAAACGTCCTATAGGGTTGATGATTATCGTCGACCACCGAGTACCCTGACCTCATACTCTGGAGACGGCTCGTGTACTAACAGCTTGTCAGGCCCCGCCCTTAGAAAAGCCCCCCTGGCTCCAACACTTCACCCACATCCTCCAAATCAGCAACAGCATCACCATCATCAACAGCAGCCACATCTTCCTCTTTCTTCTCTTCTCGATGATTCAGAAGACGAAGTCACCAGCAGTGCCATGTCTGCGATAGCTGCAGCCGCCGCTGCCTCTGTGTTGCCCGAAATAAACAGCAACGGCGGAAGAGAGGAACGACGAGATATAATCGGTGGTTTGTTAGGAGGCCTTGGTTTTGGGTCACTTGGAGGCCCGTCTTCTACATCTGCAGGAAACGGAGGAAATGATGAATGTTTGAACGGATCTATGATGCCTCTTTCTCATCCTGCTCAGCAGCAACAGCAGCCTAATTCGCAAAATGCCACACCTAATGCCAAACCGAAGCGGCCAAGAAAGCCCAGACAAAAGAGGGAGCCTAGGCCAGGTGGTATCCCTGGAGAGGCTGTAAAACGTAGACGAAATAGTCAGAACGGTGCTCGCGGAGACGGAGCAGAAAGGCCATATTTATGCACGGTTTGTGGGCGTGGCTTCGGCAGACGCGAGACCCTTCGCCGACACGAACGTGTCCATACGGGAGAAAAGCCATTCCATTGCGATGTATGTGGCAAAGATTTTCGTGAGCCTTTCCATCTTACTAAACATCAGACTGTTCATTCAGGGGAAAAGAACTTCAAATGCTCTCTCTGTGGAAAAGATTTCGGCTATGCTCAGAGTCTGAAAAGACACGAAAAGCTGCACCTCCGAGGCGATTTTAAGCCGAGACGGAGCAAAACCAAGTCGTCTGCAAATCAAGGAGGAGCAGTTAATCAAGACGCAAATCAACCTGCCCCTGGATCGTATTACTCTTATTCTCAAAACAAAGCTCAAGGATCCAGCGCTAGCACATCTAACCAGCCGCCTCCTAAGCTTTATACGTGTGAAATCTGCTGGAAGTCGTTCCGCCACCACTTCCATTTAACGGCCCATCACCAAGCCATTCATGAGCATGGTGGGGAGAAACTTTTTTCCTGCGAGGTGTGCGGAAAAGCCTTCGCTTACTCCAACAGTCTGACAAGGCACCGCTTGTCTCAGCACGGTTTAGCACGCGCCGGACCGCCCACCCAGCCAACAGGAAGTGGATCTGGCGGAGGAAACGGATCGTCTTTAACTGAAAGCGAGGCTGCCACTAACGTCCTCCTCAGTCTGGCTCCAGAAACCGGAAGTCACAATGTTCAACAAACGCATTCAACCATTGCCCATACACAGCATCTTCACTCTCAGCCTGCTGGATATTCCCCGCTCTTCTACACACCGGAGTCAGGGCTTCATAATTCAAATCCAAGTGCCCCATCACACCCTCAGCACCCTCACTACTCGCACTCCAGTTTAGGGCCCCTTTCCCATCAGCAGCCCGTAAGCGGCAAGGGACAACAGATTTATCAAGGGATTACAGGCAACCCCATTCATTCTGCTCCGTCTCACATTCACATTTCATCTTCTCCGCTCCCCATTTCTCCCTACCACCAGCAGCAACAGCAGCAGCAACAGCAGCAGCACCCGTTTCAAATGCAGCCCCAGCATCTGCATCATCAGCTTCTACAGGCGCACGGAGACGTCGGTCTGAAAAAGAGGAAAAAAAAAAAGAAAAAACCCAGATTCGGGAGCGGCGGGTTCGATGAATTCGAGAACGCGAGATGGCTCAGATTTTTGCAGAGGAAAAAAAACAGGCTTCAGCAGCAACTTAGACGGAGAAGATGGATAGCCCAGTTAAGATGGGCAAAGTATACTGGAGGAATTGGGATTCATTTAGGGCTCGGGACATGGCGTGCGGGCAGGCTGAAAGTGCGTGGTTTGAGGTCGTTGATGGTTCCTTCGAGGTTTTTCACGTGCCCTATTTGTCCTTTCACCACCTTTACACGACGCCTAACCCATTCGGTCCACCGAGTAATAAGGCACCCGCCAAGGAAACACGGCTGTCGGGCTCGCCTGCGCTGTATAGTCTGCGGGAAGCGTTCTCGAAGGCTCCTCTCAGCTCTCCGTCATCGGGCTCGGCACCTTTCCCAAGGATCTTTCTCTTGCCCCCAGTGCCCCTCACGGTTCTGGAATGCGGCCCTGCTCCAGAGGCATAAATTTGCTTGTAGGCGAGTTGGCGGAGGACGAAAAACACCAAAGGGGACTTATTCTCAGAAAGAGTATTATCTGGAAAGATCGGGTGGCATTGCAGAGTACAGGCACTAAAGTATTTTTTTCAAGCGGAAAGAAAATAGAAAATTATGACCGTCAAAACTGATGAGTTTTAAAAATCCTAGAGACCTTCCCCCTCCCCACACACGCACACACCTAAATAATGCACAGTGGAAGTTCTGACTTTTTTGAAAATCCACTACATATTAACAGCCACACATACACACACATTATTATAGATGGTCTCTGGTTTTAGCCAAGGGAGTGCCTCTTATAACAACATGAACATTTAAGCCTGTATCTAAACAAGTAAAAGACAGAACACACATCCATCAAGGACATGGATCTGAAACATGGTTTCTCCAAAGGGGAAGAATATTTTAGATTATGGGACTATTTGGTAGCACCTTTGTTGTTATAGTAGCATCTCTATCCTCTTAAAAAAAAAAAAAAAAAGAAAGAAAAAAAAGAAAACCACATTCATTCTGTATTTTCGTACATTTTTTTTCCTCTTTTTGTGCTGCGAACATGAATGCAAACCAGTAAGAATGACCTAATCTCAATGGTAATTTTTATAAGACCCCCCCCCCCCTCTAAATGATTTACACCTTATTACATAAAAAAAATTACGGCAGTATAGTCTTTTTTTAATTATTATTTTAAAAATATATGTACCCTTTTTTCTGTTTTTCTTTTTTTTTGTGGCCTGTGCCCTAGCCCCCCCCCCCCCCTTGTGTTTATTATAGAAATGTGTGTCCTGGGACTAATGTTGCTGGTTTGAAAGATTGTTGAACATAATTGTCTATTGTTTTTAAAAGGACAAATCTACTAAGACACTTACGTTTTCAAACCTTAACATTTGAAAACTAATACTCATTCTTGCTTCGAAAAAGAAAAGAAAAAAAAAACAAACACAAAATGTAAGTCATTTGAAATATCGTTGCATAACTGATGGGGTGGGGGGCACCGTAGCTCAATAGATGCCATGTTCCATAAGTTTAATGTCACCTGTTTTTTAAGAAATATGTAATTTTGTAGGTATTTCTATGACAAGTGTTATATCTTCGGTTGTGATGACGGATCGGCGCAAGTAGGAGCGGAGAGACCAGTCCGTAACTGTAAAATGCGTATTATATTTTATGTATCGATTCTTTTTTTTTTTTTTTTTTGCTTTCTCTTTTTTTTTTTTCCAAGAGTGCAAGTTTTTTTTAATCATTTGTACTATTTGTGGTTGGGCGTGTGTGTACGTTTTAAGATGAGGGGAATATATATGTATCAATGTGATTTTATTTTATTTTTTCCTTTTTAACCCTTCACCCCACCCACCCCTGCCTTTTTTCCCCACCCAATTGTCTAATCTAAACAAGTATAGCACAGGTCCCCAACACTATTGTATACATTTCAATACTTTGCTTAGCTCCCCTGTCCCAGTGTAATCTCAGTAAACTAAAACATGATGTATAAATACTAAACTATTGTTTTTATTTTCTGTTTTATTCCTTACAACAACGACAACAAAAAGAAAGAAAATCACACACACCAAAAAACAAGTAGTAATAATAAAAAAAACCTCTCGACAGGCACTCAGGATATAGTTTAATGATATTCTGGAAGAGTGTAAACCCTCACCCATGTTCTTTATTTGTTAAAGCTTTGCCTTACGAGGCAGGCGTAGACGACGGCGGGGTGTTTAGAAACTGTTCAGAATAGACCAGGTGGCACGCACCTGGCGCTTGCATTGCCGCTGCTTCGGCTTACTGGAGCTATCTCTATACTCACATGTTCTGGCACATGCCCTCTGCAGTGCCATACGCCATTAGAGGCGGGGAGGAGAATGCCTGCGGGGTTGCCGTGGCAGAGGCACACAGCCGTCTGTTCTTAGAGTTTCTCGCTTGCTGGAAAGTGCCATCGACTGCACTGACTTCACTAAAACCATTTATAATCACTAAACTGATCTAAAAAATTATACATTTGCAGTGTTTTCCCAAACCAGTATTAAAAAAAAACGGGTTTTATGCATTTAATGCATTAAGGTGCATGACACAAGTTGTTCACTAGATGGCGGTAAAAGCCCAACTTTAAGCTGCTGCTTGATGAGTATTGCTGAAAAATTCCACACACAGCGCTATATATATATATATACTAGAATATAACTAGCTATATATATATAACTAGAAATGTATATAAATATATATTTTTATAATTCTATATGCCTCATAAGTAATACAGAATATTTCCATGACCCGCACACACACTTCCATTTTTCAGGAAAACATCCAGGAGTATAATATGGGTAAGTAATGTACGATTAAGACAAACCACGCCACGTAACGGAGGGGTTTTTTAATGTTTGTACGAGGTTCTGCACTAATCCATGGAGCTCACCTCTCCGTGTGGGGTTTTGGTCCCAGCTCACGCGGCCATAGCAATAGAGCGAGCACAGGGGGCGGAGCTAGTGTATTAAATTGCACAAATGGGACGCGGTGCAGCGCCAGCAGTGACCTACTTTCGTCCAATCAGATCGCAGGAAGGCTGCCGGTAAGGTAGTAACCGCGCGTGCACGGGCCATGTGCTGGAGTTGGGCCACGAGGTGTTTTTTTTACCCCAGTGGGCAAAATGTGTGTGGGTTATGGAGTAGTTGAATAATGATTATCATTATTATTTATATTAATTTTTATTATTATTATATGGTGTTTGAATGTAAATCAGACTATATATTATTCTCTCATATTGATTTAAACATGGTTATATATATATGGGCCCCGGTTGCTTTTGATGCATAATTAATGAATGGTTATGTATGATTATACATGGTTAAACATGAGCCAGATTGCATTTAATGCATGGTCATACATGGTTATACATGGGCATAATAAAAAGCAATCAGGCCCAAATGCTTCCATGATTATTTGAAAATTCAAATATGACATGAGTGCACATGACATCAACTAACACAAACATGAGCAGTCTTGTGTTAATGAAACCTGAGCCAGGGCTGGTGGTACAAATCTCACCTCTGGCTTGTGTGTGTGTAGAGTTTGTATTTTCTCCCCATGTTTGGTGGGTTTTCTCCAGAAGTAGGCTGATTGCCGTTTCGTGCACTCCGTTCAGGGTGTCTCCTGCCTTACTCAGGATAAGTTGAGTATACAGATGCATCTTCTATATCGCATATTCTGAATACACACACACACACACACACACACACACACACACACTATGAGCAGTTTGGGAATGCCAATTAGCCTAATTTGCATGTCTTTGGGAGAAAACCCAAGGGCACAGGAAGAACATGCAAACTCCATGCACATAGACTCTGAGGCGGAAATCGAACCCTCAACCCTGGAGATGTGAGGCCACAGTGCTAACCGCTACTCCACCATGGTATGGAAATGTATAATAATGATAATAATAATTATTGTTAGGAGTTAGATGTTACATATATTGTACAACACAGTGAAATTGTTTAATTTTGTTTTTTTTGCTCTGATGGTTGTTTTGAAGAAAATTATAATGAGCTCACAGGTCACATGATCTTAGTGCCATGGAAAGGAGGTTGGGCCTAATTAGCATACTAAAACAGGCTGTAAAAAACAATTTAAAAATTATAATTTTTTTATAGATAGATGTGCAAGGCAAAAAACATTACTTAATTTTTTAAATAAATATTCTTAATTATTTATTATGTACATTCTTTAAATTATATAAAATATAGAAAATGCACTGAAGTCGAGGTGACAGTTAAAGGGTTAAGTCATCTAACTCAAACCCCGCCCCCTCCCGCCCCCCTTTCCGTATCAGGCGCAGTGACCCTGTTACACCCGCCCCCCCCCGTCGCTGACGTCACGAAACGCGAATTCGAACACGCGCCCGCCTCGAAACCCCGCCCCACCCCCGCCCACTACTCATAATTTATGCACGAGCGACGCCCCCGAGCGCTCCGCGTCCCCGTGAGGGGTGACGTCACGAGAGCTCGCCCGTGTTCGTTCCAGCTGACCGCCGTAGAGCCGCGGTCTCGAGCGCTCCGGAGCGCACGCGATGGAATAGGATAACGACAGCGGCGGAAGAAGAAGAGAGAGGGGGAGAAAAAAAAAGAACAAACAAAAACAAAACGAAAACGGTGCAGAGGATTACAGCTGCTGGGTGTTAAATGAGAGTTGGAGTAGTGGAGCGACTGGAACCTGCCTCTTTCTCTCTCTCTGTATCTGTCTATCTCTATTTATCTGTCTCTCTATCTAATAGTCTAATAGTCGCAGCTCATTCGAGGAATTATTTTCGTCCATGCCGGAAGGAGTCGAGCTCAAATCGGTGCCAAATGTCAGCATATCCCCGGACTAAAGCTCCTGCAGAGACGTCAAGTGTGTGAGCTTTCATTCTTTATGCAACTTTTGCCTTCAAACCTTTAAACCATGGAGCAAAGTGCTGCAGAATAGACAGATCCTTCATAATAATAATAACAACAACAACAACAACAATAACAATAATAATGAATTGATTATTGGAGGGCTCCGAAAGCAAATTTTTCTGGATGCTGATTGAGATGTGAACCTTCTCCTCTTCTTTCTCATTAATGGTCAGCTGAAGGGACGTGAAGGAGATCAGCTTTAATCCAGCACTCACAGGCTAGTTGGTTGGATTAAAAAAAAAAAAAAAAATCCCACTTTTTTAATATAGTCAGGCTATGTCCAGACCTCTTTCTCAGCTTTTACCTCCTCCAGATATTCCCTCTGGGGGTAGTGCACAGTTCGGCCCGGCGTCTACAGCGCCCAATGGACACCTGGGCTCGGTGGCCAGTCTGAAGTCTCTCCTCCAGCTTCCCATTAAAGGAGACAACAGAGGGAAAGACTGCTGCGAGATGATCGGTGAGTCTATCTCTCTATCTATCTGTGTGTGTGTGTGTGTGTGTGTGTGTGTGTGTGTGTGTGTGAGGCCTCAATCCTGGTCTAAATGGCTAGTAACAGCATAATTACAGTTCTACACAGCGTACCTATGGAAAATTTCATTAGTAGCTCCAATGAATGTTGTATTTCCTACAGGTTTAATGTTTAAGGCATTTTCTATTCCTATTCATGTTACAAGCATAGTTGCTGTAGCATCTTCTATGAAAAAAACAATGCATGCATATACATCATATCATGTAATATGGTGAGCATCATTTCTGTAATGCTCATGACGATAGGAACTGAACAATATTAATAATGATTGTAATAATAAAAAGTCTGGACAGAGATGTCTTGCAGACGTCATTGCTTCCCGAGTTTTTAAAAAATGACATCTGGGATATATATTTATATATATAAATAAATATCAAGCACCATTCTGTAAGCATAGCTGAAATTTTCTCCTGAAGCTTTTGAATATTGGCTCTGGTTGCAGAGCTTCTTCTCTTCAGCCTTTATTCAACGCCCTCATATACACCCACGCAGTCTCCTTTCCTCACTTCTCGTCCTACTCCTTTTCAGTCCCCCTCCTCCAATAAGTACAGCGCTTTTTAAAATAAATAAAAAAATCAATCAATCAATCAATCAACCTCTGACCAGCTCACCTTCATGCTTCGCTCATTGATTGTCACTATTTTGGAGTCATGGGCAATGTGCTATTCCTGTTATTGCTCTCTTTCAGCTCCTGGCGCAGATACACGGTTTCTACCTGATGTTGTGGTTGTTGTGGAGTGTGTGCTTCCTAGCCTGCAAGCTTGTATGGTTTTTTGACATTTAGGAATCCTCAGGAAAGACTCGGCAGTGTTGCATCGCACCTTCAGGGTTCCGGTTTGATTCCCTTCTCGGGGTCTGTGTGCATGGAGTTTGCATATTCTCCCCGTGCTTGGTTGTGTTTCCTCCGGGTACTCCGGTTTCCTCCAATAGTCCAAAGACTGCGCAGATTAGGCTATCTGGCGTTCCCAGTGCGTGAATGTGTGTTGACCTACAGTACCATGGTCATAAAAATGGGAATAAATGCAATGGTCACCATTGGCCTCCACAGTTCCTAGTTGGACTACAGAGGTTCCTAGACGACTGGCTGGATGGATAGGAAAGGCTGAGGGAAATCTTTAGAAGATGGCATTAAATCATAACAACCCGAATATCTGTTTTCATTACAGATCAAGACAAACCCCTGGACTCCGACGACGATTCGTTAAGTGGAATCGGGACCGGGACCAGCGGCTCGATGCGTGCCTCTTCACAGACGGCTTTCCTGGGCCCGTTGCTGTGGGACCGCTCTCTACCATGCGATGGCGGCCTGTTCCAGCGGCAGTTCATGGACTTGGAGGAGTTCCTGACGGAAAACGGTATGGGGCACATGCCACTGGGGAGCACCTCTGGTGCTCAGGCGCTCATCCCCTCACAGGGCATGCAATCAGCCATTCCAAGCCAGAGCTCCTCACCATCTCCTGGGTCCTCGTCAGCCTCGTCCATCTCTTCACTCTCGTCCTCGTCGTCCTCGTCCTCACTTCTAGGACTAGACGTGCCACAGGTCCCAACTACAGGAATGCTGGGAAGTCCCGAGTGTCTGCACGGTAAGAGTTCATGCATTTACCTAAATTGCTGCTAATTCAAACGTCATTACAGCAGGTTAAACATAGTATGTAGTTATTGCTACCGTACGTTAACTGATTGAAGCTCGTCCATGAGCTGCAAAAGCATTATTATTTTTTTTGACAGATATCTTAAAAATATTGTGCATTTTAGGTCTTTTTTTGCATGCGGAAACGATTATTCTGGAAAATATGAGATATACGCTACACGTCCAAAAGTTTGTGGACACCTGAGCATCACACCCATGTGCGTCACCATGTGTTGAGCATCCCATCCCAAATTTAATGCGCTTTAATGATTCTCGTCTGCGAAGGGTTTGTGTCAGCTATAAGAGCATTACCGAGCGCAAGGTGCTCTATAAGAGACTACAGTTCCAGCTCATCCCTGGAAGGTGTCGAGTGGGCTTGAGGACACCCTTCCACTTCAGTCGTAACACTTTAAGACATGACGTCATCACGGAGCTCGCTATGTGCGCAAAGACATCGTCCTAGTTTCATACAACGGCATTGTGCACGATTATCAAAAAACAAATTTGGTCTGATGGTCAGGTGTCCGTATACTTTTGGTCACATGGTGTGTAAGTGAGCGTATTTAATTTATAGACCTATGGATGTTAGTTATGTGACCGCAGATGCATGTGCACTCAGGCTCAGTGGTTAATGTTGCAGTGAGGCATAAACTGGCTTCCCTGAGGCGTCTGGCTTCTCGTGTCCAGCGCAATAAATTTGTAGAACTGGAGTTTGCTCTCCGAGCTCTCTAGTCCAAATGTTAGAAAATAATGTACAAAAAGTTATAGCATATATAGGGAATTTCTGCGTTATGCATTATTTTTCATTGTGTATTATGGAGTATGCTCGGTATAACTTGACTTTTTGAAAGCGGCGAGTGTAAAAGAACAACAGTACGAGTGATATAATATCGTGCAACACCTACACCGAATGATTTCCTTTTCCTATAATCAAACCCAAACAATACCTAGTGAGATGAAATATCTTTTAATCTTTTAATACTAAGTTGCATTACAAAAAGGCAGCAGGTTTAGTATTTTTAGCTCTAGACTGTATTATTATTATCATATTCACAGATTCATACTAATAATCGTATTCAATAAGAAAAAAGCTGCAATGCTACAAAAGGATTATCTACCAAATCATACTAATAATTATTGTTGTTGAGCTTTAATAATGGATGAGGCTTTGTTTAAGGTGTTTATTCAGGTTTATAAAAAACAAAAAACAAAATGAACGTAGAACACATGGAGAGGTTGTGGCTTAGTGACTGAGGTTTCTATGTTGCAGGAACATCACGAATTCCAAAATCCCAGGACAGCCGAAGAGCCGCTGAGCAAACACGTTTGAAATAAATCTGCAGTTAAAGATCCTTTGGAACAGAAGTTGTTGTATAGAAAGCACCGCGTAAAAAAAAAGAAAAAAAAAGAAAGAAAGAACAGCTGAGGAATAAAGCTGGGAAACAGAAAGGAAAAGAAGGAGAGAAATGGGAAAGGGAGGGGTGGACCCGAGCAGTGTGTGTGTGTGTGTGTTTTCTTTGCGTGTTTTTGAAGCTTGTTCCCTCGTCCTCCCTCTCGCTCTGTGTCTCACACGTTGAGGCCATGTGCAGGCGACTCGTCACGTGCCGATGCAGAGAGCAATGAGGGGAGAGAGCAAGGCGAGGGGAGGGGCAAAAGAACAGGGGGACGGCCCGATGTGTGCGTCTGTGCCTGTGGGAGTGTGTGTGTGTGAGAGAGATTGCAAATCCCTTGTAGCTGTGACTTTCAGAGATAGCCTGGCAGACACGTGATACATGATAAACACTGTAAACAGACACACACCACCGATATAATAATATAATAGAGACACACGGAATCGTGCGTTCCAGTTCAGCCTCGCTCCTGTACATTTCCATAATAAATTTTACTGTGGTAAACTCCTGTACATACCATAATATACAGTAGCATTAATGTGGTACTTCAGATATTACCATTGGAGGAACCTTTATAGTGGCGACTGTGGTAGTACTTTGTACTCATTGGGTACCACATTGGCTACCAAGTTTCAGCAAGGTTCTAATACAGTGTGCTTGCACATACTGTACCATATTTAATACGTTATTGCATACTACTGGTATGATACGGTGGCTCAGTGGTTAGCACTGTCACTTTGCACCTCCATGGTCCGGGTTTGATTCCCACCTTGGTTCTGTGTGCATGGAGTTTGCTTGTTCTCCCACTGTGCTTGGTGGGTTTCCTCTGGGTACTCAGAGATTCCTAGATGTATGGATGGACAAGTATGATATATTACACAGGCAGTTCCATATTAGATACCTAATCAAATGCAATGAGTGTGTTTTCCTAGCATGTTTGTACACTAGTGAGCGTATCACGTATCATTGTTCTGTGTTTTTTTTTTTTTTTGCTTCTTGGCTGACATTGTTTGGACAGATGGCTAAAATGGTATAGGATAAACTCTATAGAAGTCTTAAAGCTATTTAGTAACTTATAATAGCTCGACAGGACAAACAAGAGATAGTTAATCAGCTAATTAGCAGTTAAGAAACTAGTTTGTCTGTAGTCCAACTAGGGACCGTTGAGACCAATGGTGATTACCATTGTAATTATTTTTATTTTTACAACCATGGAACGACCTCTGGTCAACACTCACACACTCATTTATACATTACTGGGCAATTTGGGAACGCCAGTAAACCTAATCTGCATGTCTTTGAACTGTGAGAGGAAACCGGAGAACCCGGAGGAAACCCACCAAGCACGGGGAGAACATGCAAACTCTATGCACACAGATCCAGAGGCGGGAATCGAATCTGGACCCTGGTGGTATACGAGGCGACAGTGCTAGCCACTCCACCACCAGGCCTCCAAAATAAACTTCAATGTAAATGAAAAAAAAAATTTAAACTGTTAGCAACACTCTGTGTAAAGTTTAGAAATCCCGCCTTCTATGTCATGATTAGTAAAAAATTTTATCTTATCTACGACTTATTAGAAACGGAGAACAAGGCCGGGACTTTAGTCCTGAAATTAGTACAGTTTAGCACAATATTTGTGAATTAAATCTCAGTGTCAGTCTAAACTACATGTATGTACAATTAATTGATTTATAGGTACTAATTATCATTACTGAAATTAATGATTTTTAGATTAATGATCACAAAATTATTATCCAGCCTCAGTTGAAATCCCACTTTCTGCGTTACGATTGGTTTTGAGAATTCGGGCTTATCGAGGATTGGCTAGGAATCGAGAGGGTGAGGTGAGGATATAAATTGTGTTTTTAAGTGCAGGTTTAAACACCTGGAGGTATTTGAGTCATTGAGGGTTTTGTGAGATTTCGCAATGCTTTGTTTCTTGTTAGGTTTTGCTTATGGCTTAGTAGATTTGTACATCTGAAGACAAATGCTGAAACAGTTTACCCTAATGCGTTTTTGAGCTTCTGACAACGCTAATCAGAGTGAGAAAACTAGCTACTGTTAAGTGAGGCATTGAAATACAGGCTTTGAATGGTAATATAATATATAGGATAGGGGCCTGGAACCTATCCCAGGAGATCCCCTTGGACGGGATGCCAATCCATCGCAGGACACACATACATATACACACTACGGGCATTTTGGGAATGTCAATTATCCAAATCTGCATGTCTTTGGACTGTGGGAGGAAACCAGAGTACCCAGAGGAAACCCACCAAGCACGGGGAGAACATGCAAACTCCATGGACACAGACCCCGAGACGGGAATCAAACCCAGAGAGTTCAATGCGATAGTGCTAACCACTAAGCTACTGTGCCGCCGAAAACCAATAATATTCACACAACAAGTTATAAGATTATAATATATAAAGTTATAAGGACAGCTTGTGTATATCTGCTCACTAAATTGGATGGCTAAATATTATAGTTGGAACTGTTGTACAGCTATACTGCTTGATTTAACTGAAGTATTATGTACTGAAGTACAGTATATCTGCCTCCATTAGCCTACAGACATGTCATAAAAAAAAAAAAAAAAAAAATCACTGATGTCAGCCGTTAGCTCAGTAAGCTGTTAGTAGTATTAGTAGCAAGCTAGTCTGCTAATCCTAGCATGCTAGCTAAATTCCGAGGCCTGAGTTTACGGGCTGTCTGACTGTCAGCGGTGTTTAAAGCAATGATTCATGTTACTTATTGTGGAAAAAAACAACATGTATATATTTTATTCAACATATTAGGCGGCGTGTGACTGGCTACGGTCACATTGAGCTAAAATAAGAAGCTGACTGGCAGTGGACGCCGCATGCATCAGACACTCACACACACACACACAACATCACATAGCGTATGATGAACTGATATCCTGAATGCAAAGCTGCTGCGGTTTGAGTGAAATAGGACAGGATTTAGTATATTTTTTAAAATGGGTTTATAAAAAAAAAATTAGTTTCTGAATGAGAGTCATACTTGAAGGATCTCCTCTTTTGTTTGATTTTGACAAAATTATTTTGCACACTGATTTTTGTGCGAGTTTCTGAGATAACCCTTCAGGTAATCCTTGCGTGAAGGACGTTCGAGTCAAACCGGAACTTTTAATTATTTGTGCAGGATAAGAGAACACACTTTATAAGAGTAAAAACTAGCTTTATTTCTCTATATAATCTACAGATACACTAACGCACTTATCCCAGATTTTCACTAGTGCTTGGACACCATCATGGAAGAATGTTTTGCCATGATTCACACTGGCCTCCCAGGAACTTCATCAATGGCCCAAGCATGTGGCAATGGCTTGGAAATGCTATAACGTGCAAGTGGTGTTGGTAAATGGTGAATGTGTGTTCAATTCCCACAGACAGATGCGTCTCTTCCGCAAGTCGGCGACGCGTTATCCGTCGACTGAATGTTCACGGGAACGTCCGCAGTGGGCGCCGAGCCACCGTCGGTCTTACGCCTTCTTTGCACTCGTGCACAGCTCATATTTAAGTCTTTTGCAGTAGTGTAGCTCAGCAAACAATGGACAACTGTCTCTGTCCATCTGCCGCCGATAAGCAGATTAGCAACTTGTCTCAAATCACATACTTATGTACTGTTCTAGATCATTATTCAGTACTGAACCAGTTCTAACCAGTTTTTTTAGTTAATTATAGTGTTAACGTAAAAATGAATTCTATTAAAATATTTAAAATAAGATTAAATATGCTTGAACTTAATCATAGTGCAATCATAGTAACGATGGGACGTTTAAACAGAGACAGAGACCTCTAAAGGAAAGCTGGAGGACTTGGGGATGTTTTGTCTCCGTTCTGCCTATTGCTTTTAAGTTCTCCGGATATACCCAAGATACTCAGTGGTGCTCACATGACCATCACTTCATCACTCACAATCAAAATCAAGTCTAAAACAGACTCCTCTGCCATATAAATCTTTTTTTTTTTTTGTACAGAACGTCCGTGATGTCCATTTTTTTTGCCTCCCCTTCAAAAACATGGAGAACCCCTGAGTTATGAGCTCCCGGAACATAGGCCATGATTATATGCCATCTTCGGCAGCTGTTTTTTTTTTTTTCCATCGTATTCTTTGTCTAAACTGACCAATAGCTGTTTGAAAAGTCCTTACTATATGTTATGTTGCATCAGCAATTCAGAAAAAAAAAACGTTTCCATTTAGCAGCACTTTCGTTTCCATTTATCTGGTAAAGATGGTGTACCAGCTCGACCAGTTTGGCATGCTCTGGTGACGGCTGGTTAGTCAGAGTAAGCTGGAATGTTTTACCTGGGTGTTTGGGCAGTTCTTAGTAAGTGATTTATACTACTCAAGGGTTGCCATGGAGCCCAGGAACACCCCAGGTGGGGAACCGTCATCACACCTAACTAATCGGCCCAAGCCGAGAATCAAACCCTGGAGCTCTGTAAGGTGGCAATACAGTCTACACTGTGCCTACAGATTATAAAATGAAATCAGAACTGAATAACATCTGGGTATGGAATGTACGTGTGATTTATGCTTTTATTATGTAAAGCATAAAGCATCTAGCATCATGGTAAAATAAATAAAACATTAATAAACTACAATATCTTTCTAAGTTAAAATGGGACCAAATATATTTTTTATTTTTACTTTGAGAAGTTGAGCAAAGAAGAGGGAAAGTGTAAAAGTGGCTTGGAAGAAACAAATGAGCTAAGAGTCCCGTGCTTGGCTTATGTCTGACCCCTGGTGGCCGCATTGTGTAGCTGCACTCAGGCTGAGCAAAGTGCACTCCATGTACCTTTACAGTGATTTGTGTGGCACAATGCAATCCAAAAAAGAGGAATAATTCTTGAAAAATAGAGGAATAATTCTTGTTAATATTTAACAATATCTTCAAATATTTTTGTAATAAATAAATTTTATGTATTTCTTTTTGTTCACTCCATAAACAGGTTTACGGAGCCCCTCTGGTGACATCAAGTCGCCTTGACTTACTAAGGCGTAGGAACAAGATACTATGTTGTGGCAACAACCTCATAAGCTTATTACATTTAGCTTCTCGTAACTTACGGACAAATTGAAGTAGATTTTATTTATAACATCTGAGACATGAATGATCTCATTTTCACACGTTCTAAAGTCATGGCCACAACTTTAGGATCTCATGGCTATGCATTGCACTATTTTGTCCGTCATGGCCCCACAGAAGGGGCTCACATGATTGAAATTTTGATGATTAACGTTAAAGACGGTGAAGAATAAAGCTTGGCGGGTGTCAAAAACATTTAAACATTTTTTATGTAATTGAATTATATCCATTTTTTCGATTTTGTTGTGTATTTAATCCATTTACGGTTTATCTATGTTTTTCCCTGTTCACTTCATATTTCAATTTTGAAAAATTCTGAACCTTCAATAAAAAAACCACAAAAGCTCAACAGATGTTTAAAATGTTAAAATTACAGTTGTTATATAAGTTAGGGATAAACGTCAATCATCTGGGATTTCAAGGGAAAACTGGACACTTTCAGAGCATTTCTTCAACCCAAGTCAATGGTGATCAGACTTCTTTAAACCTTTAAAAGCTCAAGCGGCACATATACGTGCCAGCAACACTACATAAATCAACGACAGTTAAAAGAAATGCAGTCTTATGCAAAAGTTTAGGCACCCTTGATAAATAACAGATTTTTGTGATTTTTTAATTGAAAAGATGTTAATACAGTCTCTCTTGGAAATGGAAAAAATGCACAATATTTTCAGCAAACACTGGTGCATAATTACATTTTATGTCATAAATTGAACAATGATTTAAAAAAAAATAATAAAAAAACATTATTGTGGCACATTGTGTTAGGGTTAGGATTAGGGTTATCAAGTGGAACCAAAACTTTTGCATAGGCCTGTATGTGCTTATATGGAAGCCTTGCCAGTGTGTGGTAATGTATTTGGGTTTAAAACAGGATATGTCACGCTATTTCTGTGACATTAAAAAAGAAAAACAGCAAAACAAAAAAATGGCTAAAATGCTCAGAGTTTGAACGTCTACAGCATTAATATATTTACTGATTTGATGTTGACGGCAAAACCAGCTAACTTTCACTCAGGTGAAATACGTCATCATCTGACAGCTTTAATGTCTAACTACTAAGCACTTCACAAGTATTGACTCTGTCTTTTCCTCACTGACTTCCGTGTCCCCCTCAGGTGGACAGGCCATGCAACAGGACCCATCTCCCAGCTCCTCCTGCCCACCCCCACCAGTGCCCAGCACTGGCGCCCCTGCCGCTGACGTCATGGTCAACTTTGACCCCGACCCTGCCGACCTGGCGTTGTCCAGCGTACCCGGTCAGGAAGCGTTCGACCCACGGAGACATCGCTTCTCTGAGGAGGAGCTCAAACCTCAGCCGATGATCAAGAAGGCCCGCAAAATGTTGGTGCCCAACGAGCAGAAGGTAGGATGTGTGGCCTTGCTAGATGTAAACAAATCATGGAAGTAGCGCACGTGTATTGTACAAAAAATAGACCCTGCAGTGCAGCAGATACCAATATGTACAATTATATACAACATTCTCATTGTGTAAGTGAATGTATGAAATGTCCAAAGTCCGGGATATTGTATGTGAGAAAAGAGTCAGTGAATCAGTCCGGGAGTGCGATGATGGAAAATGTCTGTCCTGTAACGCTGTCCTTTATGAGTTCACACTCCAATACAGTGGAAAACAGCTCTGAGACAAATTGGCATTAAAAGCGATTTAAAGCTACGATTTTGGCCAAGAAAAGTGACACTCCCTTACAGAAAATCCAGTCATCAAAATGTTTGGTTAATCCTAACAGCCCAGGGTGCAAATCTTCACTCTCAAGTATTTGTAATTAAACTACATTTTAATAAAACCTCTTTACTGACTTACTTGATTAATGTGAAGTTCAATATCCTGACATATTCTCACATCTCTACAACCAACCAGGGCCTAACCGCTCATCTCTGTCTTCCCCACCCTTCTGTTTCCTCTTCACCTTGTTCCCACCGAAGGACGAAAAATACTGGAACCGACGTGTAAAGAACAACGAGGCGGCGAAGCGTTCACGTGACGCGCGGCGCCTCAAGGAGAACCAGATATCCGTCCGCGCCGCTTTCCTCGAGCGAGAGAACGCCGCCCTGCGACAGGAAGTGGCCGACATGCGCAAAGAGCTTGGCCGCTGCCGCAACATCATCAACAAATACGAGAACCGCCACGGAGACTTATGAAGAGGAAATAAATGAGTAAATAAAAGAATCAGCATTTTGTTTGTCTCTTGAAAAGGCAGTTTAAATGCAGGGCCGTCAAAACACGTTTTCAGAACGTTTTTCCCCTAAACATGCACTAGAACACTTGGGATTCATGTTTCTTTGAACGTGTGGCCATGCGCGTGGCTGGCCCGGACCAGTAACCCTAGTGAAAGGGAATGCTCACTAGGTCTAGAAGAAACACTGTTCGCGTTGATTCATTATTATTGTTATCAGTTTTGTTGTAGTTTTTTTTTTTTTTTTGGCTGTAATACTACGCTAAACCCTGAGCTTGTGTACATTTTTACAATATCAACTCAATATTCAGTGTTGCTCAGACTCTATGAGCATTTCTTATTCTTGTTATTTTTTTCCTAGAGGTGGCGTTGGTAATATTTTCTATGACAAAAAAAAAAAGACCTTGTATATTTTTTAAACTGCTATGGACAGTTAAAATTGCACAGAAAAGGAGAAAGACGAGTGGCGGATAAGACAGCACAAAGATTCAGGAAGGAAAGTTGTATATTTTTATACTTAGAGGAGCAGACGGGCAAAGAGATTTTGGAAATAGTTTTTTCCCTCTATATTTTATATAAATCTATATTATGTGTGGGTAGGGATATTTGTGAAGAAAGAGGGCTATATGAAGTTTTTTGTTTTTTTTTGGAATTGGAAATCAGGTTGCTTCGTGTCGCTGGATCAAGAAAGTCTGACATTGAATTTTAAGCAAAGCTTACATGGATGGATCGGGAACTTTGAGCTGACGTTGAAGTATTACAGCAAACCAAGTGTTTCGAAATCACGCTACGGATTTATGACGGCACCTAATTTTGAAAAAAATTCTTTTTATACATGTTCAGTTTCTTTTTCTTCTGTTTTTTTTTCTGTTTTGTTTTGACTAGAAAGCAAAACTGAGAAAGCAGGAGGTCTGGACATTACACCCTTTGACACTACATTAGAGCATTAGAGGAATGGATGTACAAAAAATAAGATTTTCCATGTATATATTTAATTGCTCAAGCTTTTATTCCATTTAAACACACAACCCGGACTTTTTGAATCGCATGTGCACAAAGCGGATAATCTAAGTTTCAGTACAGTGCTACCTGATTCTTTACGCAATGATTTACACAGTGATTCTGGTTATTATTATTATTATTATTATTTTTTATTTTTGTCCAAGTTTAGTTTTCAGTCAGTGGGCTGCATGGTAGCGAGTTTTGTTCTTTTATTATAATTTTTTTTTCATTAATATACTCTTAACATCAGCACGGAAAAACCCCTATCCTGTCCTTTTGATACAGATTCCTTGCACTGCTAACTGTGTCTCTGTTTAAAGATAACACTTATATTAAATCTATTCAAAGTATTCTGTAAATTCCCAATCTACAGTACAGTATATTCTAACAAAAATGAATGCACCCTGATACTACTGTAAAAAGAAATCATCATATAGCTACTATTATATAAAAGTTATAAATGACCTTATATGAAATTCAACTCTTCTGTCACTAGGTGTGTGTGTAAATATCAATATATGTGAATATGTGATTGTAGAGGTAATTTGCATAAATGTAGTATATAAGGAAACCTATCACTGCACAAAATGTACTTTCACCCAGAAACAATTTGAAAACTAATTTTTAATAGAATAATAATCAAATGATAAAAAAAAATTATTTCTTTTTTGTTTTTCTTTTTTGAAATATGTAATTTTGAAAAATATTGTTTAAAGGTTTTCATTTCGTCCATTGATATACAGAATCCCATAAACAAGCCCGATTAATTTCAGGACAATCACTACAAAGCCACAGAACCTTCAAAAGTATTGGCACCCTTGCCATGCACACACAAAAATGTATATTTAAATAATATTACAAATGCAACTATGTAACGTTTTGGTCTCACGCCGACGTTGTTTTATTAAGTTGAATTTTTATAGATTTTTTCCCCCTTCCTACACAAATCCTGCTTTCTTAATTATCTGTACCTTTACAATCTCCCAGGGCAATAAGAGCACCGAGTCTCTTCCTGGAAAGTCGGAGGCATTGACGACTTGAGGACTCTTATCTCCACACCTCCAGGACATGCAGAACTCTTTACGCTCCTTTATATTCTTCAGTTTGTACATCCCTCTTCAGTTTCAATACGGTTTGAATTCAGAGACTGAGATGATTTTTATGTTTCTCTAGCCGTTTCTGTGTTAAAACCCTGTGAGGTTAACCCTGTGAACCTTCAGGCTATTTTCTAAACTTTCTTTGCATGGGTCTGACAGTATGAGCTCAGTGGTCCAATTCCTGCCAAATGAAAAAAAATGATGTGTTTTTTTTTATTATTATTATTATTTTTTTTTTTTTTGTAATGATCCTAGTTGTTTGTTGATATTGTTTTTTTCACTGTTTGGTGTCTCCAGTATTGTAAGCTCTTTTCCCCATGGTAATGTATGAAAAAGGGTTTTTTTTCCACATATTTATGTCCCAGGGAAACAACAGTTCATGTGCAAATGCAAGATAATAATAATAATAATAATAATAATAATATAGTCAGGATCTCAAGAATGTTTTGAATATGTTTGCATTTATATTAAATATTCCTCAATAATTTTGGCACATATACCTCTGAGACAAATATAAATATATATAAATTTATATTTAAAAATACATCTAATTGAGAATTATTTTTCTTGGAACAAAGATAAATAGTTTATCTATGAGAGTTTTTTGCTAATTTCTATAAAGGGTGCCAATAATTATGGAAGAGACACTATATAAAAAACTCCATGTTGATTTGCACATCGTGTAACTTTTTTTGTGTTCATAAAAAAAAAAAACATGTTACACTAAGTATCGTTGCTAGTATTATCAGTTTTGATAATATTCGGCTGATTATTTTCTTGTGATAAGAAGTCCGTCGCCATCTTGGAAAAACTCACGTTGCCATTCGACTGTTCATTGTTGGCACCATCCAATAAGACTCGTTTCTTGTGTGTATGTGTGTGAGTTTATATAAGCTGATAAAAAAATAACAGATTTGTTCTCCTGGAGGAATTGAATCTACTCCTTCTGCCAGCAATGACTTGGTGCTGCTTTTCCTCCCGCACATCAACGGAGTATGATTTTTTTGTTATATCGAAACTTTCTAGAGGCTTAAATTGAAACTTTTTTGGCAGTGCTATTTTTCTATATTACCCTGAACACACATTAATGGAATTTCACAGGCACTGGTAGCTTATCCTCTTTTTTCCAATGACAAGTTTCTTACCAGTTGTTATTGCGGGTATTGTATTCATCATATTTTGCCTCGTTCCATGTGGAATATTGACAGGTCCCTGGTTGTGACTGTTATTAACTACAAATACCAAGCGCATACAAGTTTTAAACCTAATAGAACCAATAATATCTACTGTTCTATGTTTTGGAGATGTTGGGAAATGTGTTTTTTTTTTTTTTTCCTGACGCACCAATAAACGAATGCCATTATTCACTGATACGAAATGTAGTTTACTTTTTAAATGTTGTTATGCAGTTACAAAGTGCAGAGTCTTCCATTTGACTAAAATAAAATATATTTAGGCTTTATGAAATTTACTGGATTCACCACTGAGTACCAAAGGTATTTAGCCAAAAGTATTTAGCCACCTGACCATCACATTTTCCAAAAGGACAGAAGCACACCGTTGTATAGAATGACTGTGTATGCTGTAACATTACTGGAAATAATAAGTCACAATGCCCCTGCGCACAAAGTCCAAAGTCCAAGAGGATTTGGTTTGCCTGGAAAAAGTTGGACTGGAAGAACTCCAGTGTCCTGCACAGAACCTTGACCAAACAAGAACTGGAACTGAAGCCTCCTGAACGTCCCACCATCATGCTCTTGTAGCTGAATGGGAAAATCCCCAACAAGAGCTAAATCCAGTGGAAAGCCTTCCCAAGAAAGTTATGGTTATTCTAACAGCAAAGAATGGGATGTTCAGCAAGCACATGAAGGTGTAATGATAGTCAGGTGTCCACAAACTTCCAAAAACCATGGTCTTGGTGTTATTTTATATATTTAAGCAACACATATTCCTTTTACAGTACTGTTCACACTCAATAGACTAATGACACATTTTTCAGACATATTGTCTGACCATTATTTCTGCCCTTTATACTCTTATGCCACCACCAGCTCAATTAAATAACAGTGATTATTAATTATATACCAGTGAACAGGATCATGGGCACACAAGGCTCATCTATGTCCACGGGGACAAAATGCCAGTCTGTCTTGTCCAGTCCCAAGAAAGCACAAATTGCTGAAAAAAAGACACTGCTGGCATTAATAGAAAAGCATCAAAACAACCAGTGTACCAGAGCGCACCACGTATGAGGTTTAACATGTCAAGAGTTCAAGGTTGTTCTTTCAGCCTCCAGACTCCCCAGATCTCAATCCAACCAACAAGTCGGTCCACGAAGGCCCCACCTCTCAAGCCATAGTACCCAAAAGATCCCAAAGACACCAGAGTACCCACCAACCCCCATGCCCCATGGAACCAGAACCCTAGATTGGCCCAAGGGGAACCTAACTCAGTTATATTAATAAATAAACGTAAAATAAGCCATTCTTTGTCATTGCATTTTGGATCACTCTTCCAAGGAATGCCAATGGTGGGGAAACACGATATTGACTGGCGAACGAGAATTAGGTGGCACATATTCAGCTGTTCAGTCATCTACTTTTTGAAGGACATCTACCAGGGAAAAACAAGGACAGCTTGATAAATATATGAGATTTGTGTCCATCATAGCTGCACTATACTTACAGGTGGTAGGAAACCAGAGGAACGCTACTCGGTCTTGGGGAAACTATACATAGACAGTGTGAATAGATTTATCCTGAGCAGAGTCTTTATGGCTCCAGGAAGATAAAGCCCAAGGCAAGAGACTTCACCATCACTCACCCACATCTGGTTAGTGGCAGCAGTGACAGATCCACCATATTGTATCAACCTGTATTTCAGCTGTTTAACAAACATTAATCTTTTTAACAAGTGCTCATAGAGGTCCATTAGGGTCAGGATAATGCTGCCCCATGCTCTGGGGAAAAAGAAGCACCAGACAGATGTTTTATGATAGAGATGCCAAACTTGGCTAAGTCAAAAATATGTGGCTTCCAAGATTTTTATATTTCTACTTTCATTATATTTGTATTTTTTTTTAGTAAAAATGTGAAAAGAAAGCTCCATTATCCAATGTTAGATTTTTTGGGGAAAGTTTCAGGACTATTTGTTCCAGATGCTACGTGTTTTGCTGGATGGCTCCACTTTGTCCAATCGCACCTAGGTTAGTCTTCAGTGAACTATCATAATCCATCCATTCATCCATTATCTATATCGCTGTGTAGGGTCACAGGACCTGCAGCCTATCCTGTGAAATATAGGGCACAAGGCAGGATACACGCTGGATGGAATGCCAATTCATTGAAGTGCACAAGCACTCAAGACACACTCAATCATACACTATGGGCTGTTTGGAAATGCCAATCAACTTACTGTGCACATCTTTGGACTGAAAAAAAAAACTGGAGTTTCCGAAGGAAACCCACCAAGCACCAAGATGTTTTGACATGCAAACTCTCAACACTGGAGGATCAAGACCATGGATTGCCACCCCTTCCAGGGTGTACCCCGCCTCATTCCCTATGTCTCTGGGATAGGCTCCAGGCCCTAAAGCGGTATAGTGAGTCAGTAAGTGCTAGGTTTGTCTTGTGCTAGGTTTTCTTTATGTTCGATCAGTTTATCGTGTAAAAAATAACATTAAAGTCATCAAATTCCCTTATTTGTATCTCAATCTTCATGAACTTCCTGGAGCAAGGGCAAACAAACCCTTGGCGATGCTAAGTTAAAATGATGCCATTATTTTTCACTCTGTGCATGCTAATGTTCCATGCAATCATGCTAATATTGATTAGCTACAATTACCTACAGTATGTTTACTGCATGACGTTTTTTAAACGACGCCATGTGTGGAGCTAAACGTTTGACTTTTTAGCTTTGACCTCTAGCTAAGCTCTTACATTCCTTATCCCTTTCTTTCTCTCTCTCTCTGAGTCTTTCTTTTTTCAGCTCACGCTGTGTCCTTTCGCTGATATTTCGCTGGCGGGCCTGTTAAGAGACTGCTCACACCTCTCAATTGGTTGTTGCCATGGAAACCGGAATTGTAACAGACAGAGACTGTTTTCTCCCTGCAGAGGTGGATGAGGTGAAGAGCCAATGAACGGTGAACGTGTGTGTGTGTGTGTGTGTGTGTGGGTTTGTGCCTGCCTGCCTGCCTGCCTTCTAAGATAAAGAGATATAGTAAGATAAAAAAGAGATGTTAGACAAAGCTAAAGAGATAAGACAGTCAGAAAGATGTTTTCCCCGGTGCATGTGTGTGTGTGTAACAGAGAGATAGAGAGAGAGTAATAAAGCTGTGTCTGTCAGATGAAGCCTCCTCTCGGGAGAACTCTCAGAGATGACTGTTGTTCAGCTGTGTGTGTGTGTGTTTAAGGCATTTCATTAGCTTTGTTATAAGAATCATGGTTACGTTAAAATCGCCCTTATTGAAATGGTAACTTTTCAATCGAGAGAACATACATGTGCGCCTGAATGATGCGTGTCTGTACATATGCTACATGCACATGACTCTGTGTATGAGTGTGTGTGAGTGAGTGCATGTGGGTGGCAGCTGTAGCTGAGAGACATTTTGAGAGTGATTGCTCATTTAAAGCAAAGAATAGCAGCTCTCTCGCTCTCTTTCGCATTCACACACATGGATGCATATACACACAACTCGAGCCATCGCAATATATCTGTGAACACTAGTAAGAAAGAATTGTCCAAGTTTGCTTAGACATGCAAGTGAAGGCTGAATCGATCGGCCATCAATATGATCAGTGTGACAGAATTCTTAGGTGACTAAGAATCGGTAATTGTGCGGAACATTCCATCCTTTTTGCATGTACGCTGTATGATCAAAAGTATGTGGACACCTGACTAGCGCATCCCTACGTGTGTAGAGTTATTTTCTGAAAATTTCTCGGGAGCACAAAACTGTGAAGAATTTTGAACGCTGTAGCATTTTCCCTTTGACAGGATAATGGGCCCGTAATCAGGAGCTAATCAAGCCTCCTTGTCCAACATAATTGCTTGATCTCACTAATGCTTTAGTACTGTAGCTTCTCCGAAAAGTAAAGTGTAATAAGACTTATAAGAAAAGCGGAGCTCATTATAAGAGCAAAGGGAAATTAAATCTAGACTGGGATGATCAAGAAGCGCATATACTGTACAGGCGTTGGACAATGAAACGGAACCGCCTGGTTTTAGACCACAATAATTCATTAATATGGTGTAGGGCCTCCTTTTGCGGCCAATAAAGCATCAGTTCTTCTTGGGAATGACAGATACAAGTCCTGCACAGTGGCCAGGGGGATTTTGAGCCATTCTTCTTGCAGAATAGTGGCCAGGTCACTATGTGATGCTGGTGGAGGAAAACATTTGCTGACCCGCTCCTCCAAAACACCCCAAAGTGTCTCAATAATATTTAGATCTGGTGACTGTGCAGGCCATGGGAGATGTTCAACTTCACTTTCATGTTCATCAAACCATTCTGTCACCAGTTTTGCTGTGTGTATTGGTTCATTATCATCCTGATACACCGCACCGCTTTCAGGATACAATGTCTGAACCATTGGTGCACATGGTCCTCCAGAATGGTTCGGTAGTCCTCGGCAGTGACGCGCCCATCTAGCACAAGTATTGGGCCTAGAGTGCCATGATATTGCAGCCCAAACCATCACTGATCCACCCCCATGCTTCACTCTGGGCATGTAACAGTCTGGGTGGTACGCCTCTTTGGGGCTTCTCCACACCGCAACTCTCCTGGATGTGGGAAAGACAGCGAAGGTGGACTCATCAGTGAACAATACATGTTTCATATTGTCCACAGCACAAGATTTTCGCTGCTGGCACCATTGAAACCGACGTTTGGCATTGGCACGAGTGACCAAAGGTTTGGCTATACATTGAACCTGTGGAGCTCCCGACAAACAATTTTGGTGAAAACAGGAGAGTTGAGATGCTCATTGAATTCTGCAGTGAGTTGGACAGCTGTGTTTTTATGTTTTTTGGATACAGTCTGGGTTAGCACCCAGACATCCCTTTCAGACAGCTTCCTCTTGCGTCCACAGTTACTCCTGTTGGATGCGGTTCGTCCTTCTTGGTGGTATGCTGACATTACCCTGGATACCGTGGCTCTTGATACATGGTGTGCATTGCAATATTTTAAGCAAAACTGTGCTATCACTCTGCTAATTAAACCTTCACACTCTGTTCTTACTGGTGGAATGAGCAATCAATGAAGATTGGCCACCAGGTTGGTCAAATTTAGCCATAAAACCTTCAACACTAAATTGGCCATTGTTTCAGTTTTATTGCCAAACCCCTGTAGATGTAAATGTATCTCAATCAGAATTAAAGTTCTAGCGTTCTTAGAAATGCTGGAAAAAGCCATTTAAAGAGTCACAGATGCACTACATCTAATATTTTATATTATACTAGATGTGCCTGCGACTTTATTCAAGTAGAATTTAATTGCACACTCATGTACAGCATCTGTACCGTGAAGTGCGTGGAATCAAGGTGTGATATGTCTTTTATTAAGTAGATTTCAATTGCACACTGTTAAGTGTGTATTAAAAAATGTACAGCGCCATATGGTGAATTTTGAGAACTAATGATTTTTTTCAAAGTTGATTTTTTTTTCATGATATAAGGGCGTTTTCCATTTAAATTTCAAAGTAGCATATCTTCGCTTCCCGTGGGCCGACTGCGATGAAACAAAGCCTATATGTTACCTCAAGCTTGGCCAAATACACCTGCATAAAACCACATTAAAGTTCGTTCAGTAGTTTTCACGTGATGCGTGCACAAACAAACTGACAAACAGACAGACAAAAATTCTGAAAACCTTCTTGATGTTTCCTATTATGTCACCACAATTTTTTTTGCAAAGATCTTCAATGTACAGACACGTCAACTTTACAGTTTTATTATATGTATTGATTGGAATATATATATTTGTTGTGGTGGTGCATCTGTCTCTAGGTAGTGTTGTGGCCACCACTGTGGCCTGGCACCTCCAGGGTTGAGGGTTCGATTCCCTCCTCAGGTCAGTTTGTTCTCCCTGTGCTTCTTGGGTTTCCTCCCACAGTCCAAAGACATGCAGATTAAGTTCCTATGGTATTTTTAAAAGTCCCATGATATGTATTTGCTGCTATTTATATAGCGCTTTCTAACAGTGGTCACTGTCGCAAAGCAACTTTACACAATCAAAAAGGAAGATTAGAAGTTCAGCAAGTATTCAATATTGTACTGCCTGTACTGTACCATAACCAGTAGTATGTACTGACCCATCTAATATGGTACAATATGTACAACCATACCATATTAGATACATGTTGATCTCCAGTAAGTATCCGTGATAGTACTATGGGGTTTACCACAATACTTAGGTGAATATCAATGTATTCACCTAAGTATGGTGGTAAACACCATAGTACTATCACGGTACCCACTGAAGTTCCACAGTACCTAATGTGCCATTCTGTAAAGTCCTATGTTGTTTACCATATTCACTTGCTCAGATTAAAGCTTACTGTAACTCTACAAAGTACAGTACAGTGCTATTTAAAATAACTTCATTTGCATCAAAGGGAAAATTACAACTGTGTAGTTAAGACGCAAGAGCCTGTATCAAGAGAGCAGGCAGAATTAACTTGGTAATACCATGATATGGATTAGTAACTCAAGATCTTCTAATCAGTAAAAGAATGACTGAGCTACAACTTCCCCTAATGAGTGGCCTTGCTTTGTTTTGGGTTCCTTTGATGCTCTGAAATTGCAGTGTATGTGTGGGCTGTTTTTCTGATGGAATTTATTGCATTTGTTGTGCTTGTATGGAAAGATGGAGGGTTGGAATATTAAAAGAAATTCTGAAAATGAAGTGCAAATACTAATGTAGCATTAAGTTTTATAGGGATATAATGTTCCTGTCTAATCCATCTATCCATCTAAGAACCACTGTAGTCCAACTAGGGAATGACGAGGTTATTGGTGACCATTGTATTATTCTCAATTTTGTCTTGTCTCATACTATTTCTTTAACAAGGCAACACAGGTCTCCGAGCTCCCCCAAAATGATACTGAGCAACAAGTTAGTTGAGGATTTCTTCTTGTATGAGTTCACATTATGTGTCTGTGAGGGAGACTAATTGGCTTGTTTAAGCCATTGGCAATACATAAGTTTTTTTTGCATCTGAATGTATATACAGTATATATATGTAGACGACACATTTTCAAAACTATTCCATTTACTTTGTTCATAACCAAACAAAACTGATCTGAAAAAATCTGCATGTATGCTGATTTCTATGATATATTTTCAACTGACCAACCAAACAACCAACCACTCACTCACTCAATCACTCACTCACTCACTCAATCAATCAATCAACCAACCAATAAACCAACCAACTGCTCACTCAGTCAGTCAACCAACCAACCAATAAACCAACCAACCAACCACTCACTCACACAATTAATCAATCAATCAATGAAGAAACCAAGCAACCGCTTACTCACTCACTCAAACAATCAATCAACCAACCACTCACTCAATCAATCAATCAATCAATCAATCAATCAATCAATCAATCAATCAATCAATCAATCAATCAATCAATCAATCAATCACTCACTCACACACTCACTCACTCAATCAACCAACCAACCAATCAATCAACCAACCAACCAATCATAGCTCATTTGCACTTTAGCTGTAGACCTCCCCAGGAGTGGGTCTGCATGAGGTCTGCCTGTCTTTTATGCAGTTTCAAAGGCTATATGTTAATTTTAGTCTCATAAAAACACAATTTCTGATTCCAACTGTAGTTCCCATAAGGCATGGCAGTGCAGTAAGTGGTGTCCAAGGGTTTTGGGCTAGATTCTGACCTCCATTCTTGCTTTTCTCTAGGGTTTTTCCCACCACCCAAGAACATCATGGTAGGTTAACGGTGAATGAGTGTGTCAATGTGTCCTTCAATAAACTGGGATCACATCCAGTCCCCGTACCCAGTGTTCCAGGTCTAGTGTTCCCTGAATGAATAAATGGTTGGTATAATGGAGAGGAAAAAATATCAAACACAATCAATACCATAATAATATTCAATAATATGTTAATGTATTCATAATTATGACAATTTGATTGTGGGGGTATGGTGGATAGCATTTGTGTGTCAGAGCTCTAGAGTCCCTTCTTTAATCCAGATTGACTGTACAGGGTACATTTTGGCCTGTGGTTTGCTCCCACTTCCAAAAACATGCTGATTTTTTTTTTACCTGGGGATAAGGTCTGGAGATCTGGAGAAAAACAAATGAAAAATAATGAACTAATGAATTATTATAATGAAATAATGAAGTCTTTGATGTATTCAGAATTATTTAAAATATTCTTTAGTAGTGTCAATCGTGTCTCTTTAAAAAGAATTGGACTGATAATTGACTTTAAATAATTAAGGCTTTGTAGAAAAAAAGAAATATCGGAAGGTGAACTGAATGCAAAGATAAAGATAAGGTAAATGCATTAGAAAGCACTACATTAAAAGTAGAACATAAAGGTTTGTTAGAAAAGACACTCAAATAAATTTTTTTTTAAAAAGGACAAATTGTCTTTCAGCGGAAGCCGGTGATGGTGGTGTTAAACATGTCATTTATTACTTATTAGGAATAAAAAGTGCACACAAAAACTACTTGAAATTCGAATACTGATTCAGGGTGAAGTAATCAGGAACTGTCATACAATTAATTCGGAGCTTAATGGCATGCTAATTTGGATTTCCAACTGTGTGCCGCAGCACTGAGGCTTAAGTATGTTGGAATTTCTATCTTCTTGTCTAACCTTATTTTTGAATCACTTAAAAAATGTTCTTCATAGCTTCTTGTGGGAAATTGTTGAATACACAGAAGAGATGGAGAAGCATCTGGGACACGATAAGAAAAAACTCAAGTCTGGTGAAATCCCCAAAGGGAGAGAAAAGGAGAAACCGGGACCTTGAGGCAGAAGATCAAGAAGATGGAGCCAGCTAGAAGCAAGACTGGGAAATGGGACGAAACTAAACAAAGTGAAAAGGTGACTAACTGTGTACATCACTCAAAAACAAAAAGTTGCCTGATTATATCAGTATTTTACCCCAAAATAAATTTTTCTTTTACTTTTTTATGATAAAGTATAAGACAAACCACTATGGTAATTCTATGCTTGGTAGACACCAAAGGACTTTAGTAAATACCAGGATAAGTACTGTAATGTGGGTACCTGGTAGTACTATAGTACATTAGTGAATACCAGTGTACTTATTGGGCAGCACTGTTGGCCCACCAGTTGCACCTATAACAGCTTTAACTCTTCTGGGAAGGCTTTTCACAATGTTCAGGAGTGTGTTCATGGGAATTTTTTATATTTTCTCCAGGAGCGCATTTGCAAGGTCAGAAACTGGTGCTGAACGAGAAGGCCTGGCTTGCAGTCTCCACTCTAATTCATCCCAAAGGTGTTCTATCGGGTTGACGTCACGCCAGTCAAGTTCTTCCACACCAAACTCGTTTATCGATGTCTATATGGACCTTGCTTTGTGCACAGGTGCGCAGTCATGTTGGAACAGGAAGGGACCATCCCCAAACTGCTCCCACAAAGTTGGGCGCATGAAATTGTCCAAAATGTCTTGGTATGCTAAAGCATCAAGACTTCCTAGCACTGAGCCCAATGACTGAAAAATAACCCCACAACAGTAAGCCATAACTGCACATCACTGGTATCGATGGTATGTTATGGTATACTCTAGGCAGTTGCATATTAGATTTCTGCTGATCTTTGGTAGCCACTTTGGTACCCAGCAAGTACCATGGTGTTCACCAAAGTAGGGTATTAACCGTTGGACGGTGCCACAACAGGTAAAATGGCTCTGAAGAGGTTACAATATAAATATGACCATTATGTTATATATGCATGTACAGTATAGCATATTTCTGACAGTATTCTGGTACATGTTTCATAATACCATACATGAACCATTGTACCATGATAGAACATGTGCCATAGTGTAATATATCAGCAAATAAGTTCCATAGTATTGTCAAAATTATTGTACATGGTAGAGGTACCATTGGAGTATCTAGGGTATTTCTTATGGGATTACATACAGGAGTAAGAGCTGTAGGTCCCAATGAATGACTGGGATCTAATGGAAATGATGTAATAAATCACCCGTTTTGTTACAGAAGGCCATGGTTTATCATTTTAGATTTTTAACATCTACATATTAAAGGAAACAGTGCAATCATTGTTCAACGTGGCTCTGTGGCGCAATGGATAGCGCATTGGACTTCTAAGTAACACTGGGTAAAGTGATTCAAAGGTTGTGGGTTCGAGTCCCACCAGAGTCAAGGTTTTTAATTAACAGGAAGTTCCTTCGGGATCAATAAGTTATTTATCTAATACAACGAGAATGGGTTGCATGACATTGATGTAACCTGGCAGCCAAGGAGAGTGGACTGGAATGTGCATGTGTGAATAATGACAACAGGACTGTACTAATCAGTGGGGCGATAGGCGCAGTCGAGAGAGCCTGTGTACTGTGTGGCCATTCGAATTAAAAATGATGATGCCAAAACATTAAATCACAGAAGTCACTCAGCTCTCCTACTGCCTAGATTTGTTTGCTTGTGACTTCTGGCTTTCTCCACAACTAAAATCACCTTTGAGAGGGAAGATATTTCAGACTGTCAATGAGATTCAGGAAAATACAACAAGGCAGCTAATGGCAATTCCAACAAAGAGTTTTGCACAGTGTTTTGAACAGAGGACGAGATGCTGGGAGAAGTGTGTGAGGTACCAAGGTGCCTGATTTGAATTGAGACTGAGGCGACTTTGTCTCATGTTCAATGTTTCTTGTATCTTCTTCAATAATATATTACATGACTGGATACTTACCAGGTAGACATTAATTTACATTTAGGCATTTATACCCTTATCCAGAGCAACTTTTTTTTTAGCAACAATTTTTATTCCATTACACATCCGAGCAGTTGAGGGTTAAGGACCTTGCTCAAAGGCCCAACAGTGGTAAACTTGGGTTTGAACCTGGGACCTTCTGAACCGTAGTCCAATGCCTTAACCACTGAATGTTATTATACCACTAACAATACTACTACTTCTACTACTTCTAATAATAATCCCTCCATTACCTCCGTATCCTACTAACTAAGGAACATGGAGGCCAATGGTGACGATGTTATTTTTTCCCATTTTCACGACTATGGTAGGACCTCCGATCAACATTCACACATCCATTCACATATTATGGGGAATTTGAGAATGCCAGTTAGCCTAATTTGCATGTCTTTGGACTGTTGGAGGAAATGGGAGTACCCGAAGTAAACCCACCAAGCACAGGGAGAACATGCAAACACTATCCACACCACACAACACCACTGTGCCACTGATTAGGCTGATTACTCACTCACTCACTCATAGTTTATACCGCTTTATCCTGTATTCAGGGTCGTGGAGTGCCTGGAGCCTATCCCTGGAGACTTAGGGCAGGGTACACCCTGGACAGGGTGCCAGTCCATCGCAGGGCACACACATACACACACTCACACAGTACAGGCAATCTGGGGATGCCAATTAGCCTAATCTGCATGTCTTTGAACTGTGGGAAGAAACCGGAGTACTCTGTGAAAACCCACCAAGAACGGGGAAAACATGCAAACTCCATAAACACAGTGATGGGAATCGCACCTGTGCTTGTGCCCTGTGATGGGTTGGCACCCCATTCAAGATGTACCCCTACCTTGTATGCCAAGTTCTCTAAGATACGCTCCAGGGCCTTGTGACCCTACACCGGAGAAAGAGAATAGACAATGGATGAATGGATAATACTACTATGACTAATTTTAATAATAACAACATTAATAATAGAAGCAGTAGTAACAGCAAATTGCTATAAACAATGTCGCAAAAATCTTTCAAACTGTTTTAATAAAATAAAAAAAATTGACTAGTATACCGATGACCTAAGCCTCATGACAGGAAACATGATTTTTTTTTTTTTTTTGACACACCAGCTTTGTAAAAGTGCAGAAACACAATATCATGTGTCCGGTAATGAGATTACCCTCATCTATGCTTCTTACAATAAGTAATTTGTAATAGACTATTATGTCTTTTCAGATAGGAAGCTCCGGTGTTACCCTGCACATGCTGATCTGCACCTTTCTGCAGCAGTTTGGCTACCTGTGTAGCATCCTGTATTCCTCCTGAGCCATAACCGTGCTGGAATAGTGTTCTGGCTAGATATGATGAGTTGGCTACATAAGATTTCCAGCTTTTCAGTGCCTGTAGTCGATGTGTTGTGGAGTGTAACAAACTGATGTGATGTTACAGTGCAGTGGTACGCCTCCCACTGTTCGTCTGAATTATTTCAAAGCATCATGCGTTTTGTGAAGCAGACGGAAATAGGAAAGAAGTCTGTGCGGGGGAAAAGAAACACCACCCATCCCGCATACTCACATGTAAACCCTTAAATCACGATATTGCAGCGAATACAAAAATGCTGGAATAAAATTGTCTACATGCCAAAACATTTCATGTCCAACTACCCATGAGCTATTTTCTTTCTTAACGTCAACAATTAACTGCTAACACATTGTAATGCATACCTTGGAAATAATTCCATGATTGTAGTCGTAGTTTCTTTTTGCTATTCAATTTTAGAGACATGAAAACCTCCAAAGACGACAGCTGGAGTTGCTTCAGGATGGGTAATTGCAATTCTGCGAACCTAAATAGCAAACAATTTCAGTCTGCTGTCGCGAATCTGAGAGTGGAATTAACAAAAGACAGACATGTAGGACTATGAAATGCACGCTTATTTCCAAAAGAAACAGTAATATGCTGTATCTAAACCACAGCCGGGGCGGCGTCTAAGGGCAGCGAACACATCTGTGCTCCAAAAGAGCTCTGAAAGCTTCTTTTAACTGGCCTTAAAGTTAATGCATGTAAGCCTGCAGAAGTGCTCATTGAGCTGCGCAGTGTGAAAATAGGTGTGCGAAAGGCTGCAGTGGGATTTGTTAAAGCCACTGTCACAGCTATTAAAGTTTCAGATCATTTAATACGGTTGTCTGAGTCAGTCAGAGAGACAATGGCCACATGTAAAAGGTCTGCAGGTGTGCAATGCAAGCTTTATATGGGACGTTCTAGACTTTAGAGACACTGGATTGGACTGGAGGTGTCGTAAACAAGGGACGAAGCACGCTGGGTGGGGTGCCAACCTATCACAGGGCACAAGGGGTTACGTACTACAGGCAATTTGGAAAGACTAATCCGACAGCAGTGCGTGTCTCTGAACTGTGGGAGGAAACTGGAGAACCTGGAGGAAACACAACCCAGCAAACATTTAGGTATTTGATGACCATTGAAATGACATCCGTCTGACGCGTCATTGGGGAATCTGCACGTTCTGCACAGTCATGGACATTTGGACATTTCTATTTAAACTCTATTTTGACTCACTGTACATAGTGTGGTGGCATGGTGGTATAGTGGTTAGCACTGTCGCCTTGCACCTTCAGGGTCTGGGTTCGATTCCCATCTCTGTGTGCATGGAGGTTGCATGTTCTCCCTGTGATTGGTTGGTTTCCTCTGGGTACTCTGGTCCTCCCACAGTCCAAAGACATATAGGTTAGGTTAATTGGTGTTCCCAAATTGGCCGGAATGAGTATGTGTGTGTCCTGTGATGGGCTGAATTAAGCGGTATAGTTGATGATTGAGTGATTTTTTTTTTTTAGATTTTATATTTTTTCCTTCTATATGCAAGTATTTTTAAAATACGTTTTAGACAAAGTTTTTCTATATTTTATTTCTTATTTTATTCCATAATTTACTTCTTATTGGTAATATTTTTTTTCTAAGGTCACTGACAGTATTATAAGCATTTCACTGCATGTCGTACTGTGTATGACTGTGTATTTGAATTTGAATTTAAGTAAAAAAAAAAAAAAGGTAACATCTGTTTGAAATGTTGAAATCGCACATTAAAGTAGGACCGGGTTTTTAAGCTTGATTTGCACACGTGTTTCTATTATAAACTGATTTATTTTACAAATTACAAATGGGTATTTTTTTATACTTTGCTTTGTGTTGGCTTTAAACCCCAAGGCTAGTCTTCTTCGAAATGTTTTGAAAGGTCAAAGTTCTGAAGTCTTTTTATTTATTTTTTTATTCAGTTTCTTAGCTTTTTGATGATCTCTGTTTGCTGCCCTTTGCTGAAGGGGCCACATCACTCTTTAAACTTTTAAACTTTCCCAAACTGTTCTATTGCATTCAGGGCAGGTGAATTTTTCCCTTTTTTATTATTTATTTTTTAGAAACACATTTTATCAGTGTGCTTTGGGTAGTTATCGTGCCTGGATATTTAGGGCAACAACTGAAAATGTCATTGCCTCAACACCTTTCGCACTCATGCAGTCCAATATAATAACACTCCCACCTCTGTCAGGACTGTGCATTCACTACTCCTACTACACTGATCAGACATAACATTATCACCACCTGCCTACTATTAAGTAAGTTCCCCCTCTGCCACCAAAACAGTGATACACTGGGTGTTCTTATATCTTTCTACTGGAACCAGAATTAACATTTTCATCAATTTGATCTACACTAGCTCTTCTATAGGATCTGACTCTATAGGATCCTCATGTGCATCAGTGAGCCTTGGCCACACATGAACCTGTCTCCAGTTCACCGGTTTTCCTTCCTTGGGTCACTTTTGGTACTGTATGTCCTGACCACTGCAGACCAGGAACATCCCACAAGAGCTGCAGTTTTGGAGTTGCTCTGACCCACTCGTCTAGCCATCACTATTTGTCCCGTCTCACAGTAGCAATTTCAATATTTCATTCTAATTGCATCTGGAAGTGTGTGGGATATATTAGGGAGCAAATGAACGTTATTTTTTTCCTGAAGTTGATGTATTAGAAGCAGAAAACATGGCCAAATGTAAGGATCTGAGTGACTTTGACAAGAGCCAAATTGTGATGGCAAGAGGTCTGGGTAAGTATTAACTCCAATACTGCAGGTCTTGTGGGATGTTCCTGGTCTGCAGTGGTCAAGAAATACCATAAGTAATCCAAGGAAGGAAAATTGATGAACTGGTGACAGGGTCATGGGTGGCCATTCGGTGGATCGGTGGATATTCATGTAGTAATTGAAATCCATGACAAACATGCTGGACTCCATCTAAATTGAACAAATCAGTCCCGGCCTATTTATTAGGCTTTCTCAGAAAAGTTTAATTTTGCAGTTTTTCTCTCTGAAAAGTAATGAATGTTTTTGTGTTTTAATTCCATCCACAGAAATTGACGTTAGCCATCTTCTTCACACTTCCTAATCGATTAAAAACTCAGATTTTCCAGAAATAACTCCTGTGTGCCAAGTCTGTACCCTGTACACTTCCCCATCTGTTTCTCAGACCTAGATTGTGCAGGGAGCGCACTGTGGAGATATTTTAGCAGGACACCGCTGCGGCTCTGATTAGGGGTACCATGGTTCATCCTATACTTCCTGATTACTCCTGCAACTGCTCCAGATACTCCTGCATAGTTTTCCATCACAATTAGTTTTCGTACAATCGCTTCCTCTGGCAAGTGTTTTTCATATAAAAGCACAAACAAATACACAAGATAGAGTCGTTAAATTGAACTATTTCACTGCAGTTTTTGCTGCACATTAAGAATCACAGAATAGAACAGAATAGAAGTTAACTGTATGATACAAAGTTTTGAGCAACTTTTAAATGCAGTGGCTTTACACAATGATGTCATATTAACTGATGCTATTCTGCCTCCATGGTTTCTAGTACTGTAGCAGTAGTTGGAGTAATATTGCCAGAATAGTATTCAGGAGAAGATGCCCTCTGCTGGTGACAAGGAGGTAGTGTACAGAGGTGTTATTCCTATTCATTAAAAAAAAAATGAATCAGTAACAGTTAATGCTATAATTGTAGTAGATGTCTTTCTATTCCATCACTGGTCATTTCTTAATGCATTTTCAAGATTTTCCAATTATAAGTCATGCTTTCCCTAACAGGATGAGTCATTCATAGAGTACATGGAATGGAAATAATAAAACAACACGTCTGATTTTTGGTCTCAGTAATCAAGAACAACATGATGAAAGAAGTTTCTCAGTGCTTGACATTTTATACGCAATGTTCATTAAAAACAAATACATAATGGATTTATCTAGTTAAAAACAGACAAAACAGCAACATCAGAATAAGAAGCAAAACCTTACATAATGATATTTTGCATTCCCTTGCAAAACTTGAGTAGTAATAATTGTATTAATTAAAAGTATTAATAATTGAATTTTGTGTTAATATTCAGTGCTATAATAAAGAGATTCAATTTCTTACATCTTCTCTTTTCCACAGCAAAGGAACTCAGCAGTCCTGCAGTGTCCCTTCTCCATCGATGCCTTTTAGACAGACTATATCCTGCCTCTTCAATAAATATGAACTCAGTGGGTAAAGAATCAATTTCCAGAATTCTCTGAATAAATGAAAAAAAAAAAAAACAATAATGTTAAGGGTTTCTCGATACTGAAAGCAAATGAAATGCATTTCCTATAAGAATGATAAGAATTACTATTTCTATTACTATTTCTTCACCAAAGGGGTGCCAATAATTTTGCACATATATGTTTCAGAGAAAATTCTACTATAGAAAGACTGTTCTAATAAGATTTTTTAACCTGTTTTGTTTTCTTTCATTTTTAGAACAAATATATGATGGGTGTTCGAGTCAAACCGGGACTTGTGATTAAATTTCTTGTGTAATGCTTTGAAACATACTTTAAGTATAAAAATGCAAGTACTGTACTTGATGCTGTTGATAACATGAATGTGCATGTCTAGTAAAGATTTGTAAATCTAAAATATTCATTTTTTTTTACAAGAAAATTAAAATCAAGAGAATTAATATACAGGGTGGGCCATTCATGTGGATACACCTTAATAAAATGGTTGGTGATATTAATGTCTTGTTTGTGGCACATTAGTATATGTGAGCGGGCAAACTTTTCAAGATGGGTGGTGACCATGGGGGCCATTTGGAAGTCGGCCATCTTGGATCCAACTTTTGTTTTTTCAATAGGAAGAGGGTCATGTGACACATCAAACTTATTGGGAATTTCACAAGAAAAACAATGATTTTAACGTAACTTTATTCTTTCATGAGTTATTTACAAGTTTCTGACCACTTATAAAATGTGTTCAATGTGCTGCCCATTGTGATGGATTGTCAATGCAACCCTCTTCTCCCACTCTTCACACATTGATAGCAACACCGCAGGAGAAATACCAGCACAGGCTTCCAGTATCCGTAGTTTCTGGTGCTGCACATCTCGTATCTTCACACCATAGACAATTGCCTTCATGTGACCCCAAAGATAAAAGTCTAAGGGGGTCTTTGGGGGCCATTCTTCGATAAATAAGGGACCCAGCTTACAATAGTATAAGTAGCTGCTCTGCCGTGCTGGTAGTTTAATTTCAAGGGAACTCTGGCTTTTCAGATCCTAAAAAGAAATCGTTGATGAACTTTGTTAAAAATGAAAGATTTCAGCTTCTAAAAGCCAGTGCTGTCTTAAAAAAATCTACTTGGGGAAATGTGCTTTGTTTTTTCACAAAGGCAGATTTGTGAAAAAAAAAAAAAAAGGAGAGATTATTAAGTTGCTGTAGTTAATAGACAGGAGTCCCTGGACATGATGCCGTGACTAGCTTAACTAGCTAGTAACTACCATATACTGTATGTATATACAGTAAGCATACTGCACGCATACATAATACATAAACATTAAGGATATACCGAAACATTATAAACTTATGTTTAATTCCTGTCCTTCTGGGGTAACTTACTTCACAGTAGGGCACGCTGTGGGGTGAGTGACAGCAGCAGAATACTTGTTTAGGTTAGAAAATCAATGCACTTTTGTGTGATCATAGTGAGTAAAAATACAGGTTTTTAATAAAAAAATGTAGTAAGTAGAAGTAAAAAATATTACATATACATACATATTACATAGATCCCAGCTGATGTGGCGCGTACCCTCCTCTGCATTCGTTCCTGTGAACATTCAGTGAGTGTAATGCCTGATATTTGAAAATCGGAGTTTCATCATGGCTGGAAAAAACTTTCTACCTTGATGGTATACAGGCACTTGTGGAATGCTGGGATAAGTCCATTAATGTAGGATTGGATTATATAGAGAAATAAAAGATAAAAAGTTTTTACTCTCATAACTGTGTTCTGTTATTCTACTCAATCAGAAGTCCCAGTTTGACCTGAACGCCACTAGCATATTATTCAATCATTTTTCTTTGTTGTTAGAAAGGGTGCCAATAATTCTGGACGCCACTTTATTTAGAAATGTGAATCAGCCTCCAAACATTAACCTCAGTGAGCAAACACTTTACAAGCAACACATCGGTACTGTAGGTGCAGTCGTTAGCTCATGAGACCACATGCCACACTTCCCACTTCCTGTAACATGAATCTGACATTTCCCACTGTCTAAAAGAGAATCGTCCTGGCAGCTTCCTCAGACGAAATCCCCCTGCGTCTAGCTCTGTCACCTGGGTTTACTCTCACTCTTCTTCTCATATATGATGTTTTGCCAAGTTGTTGACATAGAGACATAAAGACATGCAGAAATTCCCTCACATGCACAGGTATATAAAAACACTGTATCCCACTGAATCAAGATTATAGGTGAAGAGGATAGTTGTGATATTATACAGCATATATTTCACAGTATACTAATTAAAACCCATGCAGAGAAGGTTATACTAATATTAGGATCGAGGCCTCATGTACAGCACTTCTACAGTTGCCAAGTCTCTCCTTAAGACTGCCAAAGAATGGAGACATCGACATAGGAACATAATGAATCCATTTACCTTAGATATCAGTTCGGGTTGCTGGGAAAGGAGTAATTTTTTATTCAGAAATTATAACTACAAATAGGAATATATACAAATCATTATTTAATTCATTCTGTTCCACCAGACCATGGTGGCTTAGTGATTAGCATTATCGCCTTGCACCTACTGAGTCTGGGTTCGATTCCCACCTCTGGTCTTTCTGCATGGAGTTTGCATGTGCTCCCTATACGTGGTTTTCCTCCCCGAGTCCAAAGACATAGATTAGGCGAACTGTTGTTCCCAAATTGCCCATAGTGTGCCAATAAGCGTGTGCATGTGTGCTCTGCGATGGATTGGCACCCTGTCCAGCTTGTCCCCCGCCTCGTGTTGTACAGTAAGTCTCCTGGGATAGGCTCCTGGCCCCTGCAGCCATGTATACAGAATGAAGTGGTATACATCAAGTCCACCAGACATCATGTGAAACTTTCTGGAAAGCAATCTTCTGGCTAACGTGACTTAAGCAAGTTAAGTTTTACATTACATTAGTTTTTGGGCAGCATGGTGTCTTATATCCAGGGTTCTGGGATTCAAATGTGTGTACAGTCATGGACAATATTTTATTGACGATTACATTATATTTATGCAAAAAGTCAATATTGCCAATGCTGACCCTTTTTTTTCATGACGTCTGCGATTGGCCCTGGCATGCTGTCAATCAATTTCTGGGCCACATCCTGACTGATGGCAGCCCATTCTTGCAAAATCAATACTCGGAATTTTATGGGGTTTTGTTTTGTCTACCTGCCTCTCATTGGGATTAAGGTCTGGGGAGTTTCCTGACCACTTAGTTATCAGATATGCCTTATGGCAATGTGCTCTATCATGCTGGAAAGAGCATTGTTTGTCACCAAAATGTTTTTGGACGGTTGGGCGAAATAGCTCTCAGAGGATGTTTTTCTACCATTCTTTGTGTTCTTAGGCGAAATTGTGAGTGAGCTCACTCCCTTGGCTGAGACACAACCCCACACATGAATGCTCTCAGGATGCTTTACTGTTGGCATGAGACTAGACTGATGGTAGTGCATCAAAGTAGTTCATTTCAAAAAAGGCAGCAAAGAAGCCACTTCTCTCCAGGAAAAACACCAGGGACAGAATGATATTCTGCAAAAGGTACAGGGACCGGACTGCTGAGGACTGGGGTAAAGTCATTTTCTCTGATGAATCCCCTTTTCGAAATGTTTGGGGAATCTGGACAAAAGCTTGACCAGAGAAGAAAAGGTGAGCGCTACCATCAGTCCTATGTCATGCCAACAGTAAAAACGCTTGCAATTATACTTCAGTATACCAAAAGTTACATCAAACAAAAAGATCTAAAAGCAGCCAACTTTGTAAAACTTTCAAAATATTTGCTTCAGTCTTACAACATTTGGACACAGGTTTAGAGTTTGCTTGGTGGTTTTCTCTTGGTGGTGTAGCTGGTTGGCATTTTGCCTACAAGGCTTGTGCCTTCTTATGTGTTGGCATCATACTTAGGGTGTATCCTGCCTAGTATAGGATCCTATGATACAACGGAGAACTTGCTGTTATAACCATATAGATGATGGATTTTTGTTTTTTGTATTAAACGGCAATGATGGCTCAGTGGTACTGTAGGTTTCCCCATATCCGTCAGGGATATGGGGTTCAGCTAGTGCTCGTCCCAAGCCTGGACAAAAATAGGAGGGTTATGTCAGGCCTCATAAATCTTGTCCCTAAAGAAATGTTTTGCCGTTGTGACCCCTTAACAGGAGTAGATGAAAGAAGAAGGAGAAGAGGTAGATTATTTGGGGTTTGTGACGTCACAGACATTTGCTAGACAGACAATCTGATAAATTAAATTAGCTCTTGTAATGTGCAATTTGACTGAGAAGATTTTTTGTTCCTGCAAAGCCTTCTTTGTTGATTTGAGTCTACAGTATGTTGTGATGTTATCATCTTGTCGAAAGGTTCATCTCCTGTATATCCTTTGCAAAGACTACAAAAATGTTTTAATAATGTTTACAATAACTTCTGAAAACAGCCTCAAAGCACCAGTGATAATTTAATGCACATCCATGACCAAAACGAACCATCGCCTTTATTTCATAATGGTAGATTCAGAGAAGCAGATTCTGTAAGACAAAGTTCCTACACAACATTACACACACACACACACACACACACACACACACACACACACACACACACACACACACACACACACAAAAAAAACAACAATTTACAAAAACATTTCACACAAAAAAACTGTGAAAACATTTCACAAAACAAAAACATCTGACAAAACACATTTCAAAAAACACAAAAACATTCCACAAAACAAAAAATTATTTCACAAAACAAGAACATTTCACAAAAAAACAAGATAAAAAAAACCCTCAAAAACATTTAACAAAAAACATTTTACAAAACACAAAACATCTCACAAAAAACATTTCACAAAATACAACATTATAAAAAAAAACAGAAAAATAACAAAAAAATACAAATAAAACAAATACATTTACAAAACACAAAAACACAAAATACATTTCACAAAACAGAAAAACATCTTAGAAAACAAAAACACAAAATACAACATTTCACAAAAAACATTTCACAAACACATCATTTCACAAAACACAAAAGAATTCTGCAAAACAAAAGCATTTCACAAAATACGTTTCACAAAAATAAACAATATTTCACAAAACAGAATAAAAACATCTCACAAAATAAAAATATTTCACAAAACACTAAAATATTTTGCAAAAAGCACAAAAAACAACAAATTTTCAAAATGTTCTTTACAAAACTTTCTTTGTTGATGTTATGTCAGTATGTTCTAATAGATTAATCTATGTTTTTTTTTTTACTTTCTGGTAACGATGACTAAAATATTTTAACAATCTTTACAATAACGAAAACAGCCTAAATGTGCCAGTGATAATTTACCTCATGACTGTAGATTTAGCGAAGCAGATTCTGACAAACAACACTCCTCTTTTTCTCTTTGTACAATATATTGATTTTTTTTTTACATCATTGACCATGCTATTGTATGTGTATGTATATGTGTAGGTTTTTTTAATTTCTTATATGAATTAATATATTAATGCACTGTGAATTACAGTATGTATATGAAATGAAGAGAAATGAGGATGGACATTTAATTCATCATTCACTCATTCATCTCATTATTATCTAGACACATTTTTCTCACACATACACACTTCCATAAATTTTCTTTTTAAAAATTGTTTTCATTCTTGTTAAGCTGCTTTGAGTCAATGAACACTGTTAAAAGCGCTCTATAAATAAAATTGAAAAAAAATTAATGAAAGAAACATTAACTCAGTACGATCACTCAGCACTACAGTAAATTCAGTGTTGTGCAGGACGTGCATGAATCCGTATATTATTCAGCGTCTGTTTGTTGTTCGTTGCTGCCCCACACTGGAGACACTGCTTAAGTGTTGCAACACACAGTAGAGGCTAAAGCTGAATCCAATCACCTCGACCATCAGTGCTCATTGTTTTCCTTCATATTCTAAAATCATATTGTAAAGAAATTGTAAAGAAATAAAAAAGAAAGAAAGAACCGGAGTGTATGAGTCTGTTTGGACCTGACCTGAATGCTGATGAATAAACATTTAAACCTGATCATGTTTTATTAAAACTTTAAAATGGGTGAAGTCCGAGTATTATAAGGCTGTTTAAAGATTTTTTTTTTTTCATTTTTCAAGTGCTTGAACATGAACCTTGTCTCCATAGTTTGTCTTCAGCCCACTTTGTCCAGCTGTGGTGATATCAAAACACTTATCTAAAACACTTCAGTGGCCCTGAAGTACAAAACACAACGATATTTAACGAAACACAAAAACTCACTAACTCATCGTCTATACCGCTTTATACTGTCTACACTACACTCTGGATAGGGTGCCAATAATCAAACCTGGACCCTGGACCCGAAATATTGTTGTGTTTGTTAAATGTCGTTGTTTTGCACTTCTCAAAGTGGGCGTGGCCTTAAGTGTCAGTCAACAGAGCCAATCAACATGATAGTTTATCATAAATACACATAGTATCCATACACAGCCGACATAGAAACGACCGCAATGCCCATATAAAGTGCCCAAACTCAAACAACCGTGCAACACAGCAGGGATTACTCCAACAAAAAGGTGTGTAACTGATCGTCAAAAATGAAAGGATAGATCATTGTACGTTTACTTTTCCTGCAGGAAGTTTTGTTCTGAAACCGTTGTGCCAATTAAAGCAGTGCTGTGAAGCTCCACCATGAGATAAAACACGGGTCGTTAGACCAAACATATCCGCAGCAGACCGTGGTGAGGGCGTGTAGAATATCAAAACTCAAATCAAAATGAACCTGAAATCATATCAATATCATTGATTACATTAAAACTGATCTAATTATTTTTTACCTTTAACCTTTAACTATTTCTACAAACTCTTGTCACATCAATGACAGGTACTAATGTTAGTTTTGTTATGTGACTTCATGATGCTTAATAAATGATACATTTCTCGCTCTCTCTTTTGTTCTACTTCAGACTTTGACTACATGTTCCTAAAAATTTTCACTAATTGATCAAAGGAATTTTTTTTTTTAAAGTTCAGTGTGAAATCTATGCATCTTTCTGAGCAGGACCCGAATGCTGTTAAGTTAACATTGGTACCCAATGATATATTGTAATGCTTGGTTGAATTCAAAGTTGACCTTTATAAAGTTGTTCACAACTTAAATATAATTTTTTTTTCTACAATTTGTCCTCTTAGTGCTTGAACATGCATTTTATTCAGAAAGTATTTACCCCAAAAAAGATTGACAAAAATTCCTCCGAGACATTGTCAGTCTTTCAGCTGCTCTTGTCAAAGGCTCGCCATCAGATCCGCACACGAGTTTACGCTGGATGCCCTTCCTACTGGAACCCTCCCATTTTATCCAGGCTTGGGACCAACACTGCACTCCGGGGCTGGGAAACGAACCCACATCTTTCCGCATTGCAGGTGAGAACCTGACCGATAAGATTCTTCCTATCCTGTAGAATTCCAGTATGTTCACTACATATTAATGCCAAAATTGTGCATCTAAAGATTCTTAACCTCTTGAAAACCTAATATACCTAAAAAGCCAAATCTTTTTAACTGCTTTATTATTTTTATGGACCCTTAAAAAAAGTGGCCCATTCAGGGGCCCTTACTAATGTTTTCCCTGGTTAAATGTTAAATGTTTGAAATGTTAAATCCAGGCATGACTACTGTAGAAGAAATGCAGACTAGGGCTGTTGTAAACATTGCTTCCTACTCCCTGGTTCATTTTCAGGGAATGCCGGTTACAGGACAAAATTCCTGGACAAGAATTGATCCTGGGCCCTGGAGTTGCCCACTAAGCCACCACTCTGCCACCACTAAACACTCACTCACTCATCGTCTATACCGCTTAATCCTGTATACAGGGTTGTGGGCCGTGAATCAAACCCGGTCCCTGGAGGTGCAAGGTGAAAGTGCAACCCACTAAGCCACCATGCCACCACCAGTGTTGGGTGTAACGTGCTATAAAGTAACATGTTAGAGTACTTGCATTAGTTTTTTGATGTAACGAGTAATCTAACGCGTTAGGTCCGCCATCTAAGTACTCAGTTATTTAGTTATATTTTCTAAAAT
>JAAGKR010002030.1:33181-99046 GCA_011419295.1 Clarias macrocephalus | reverse complement strand
AAAAAAGAAAAAGTGGGAGCTCAGTTTGTAAAGGCTCTGGGTTACTGATCAGAATGTTGGGCAGTGGAAGCACCAGCTCCACCAGGTTGCCACTGCTACCCTGTGCTCTGTCCCAAGCCTCCTAAAAAAAGCTGGAATATGCAAAGAATAAAGAACCTCACTGTGGAGGTATGTATATGTAATCAATAAAGTCTCAACTTAATTGAAAAATTCTTAGTTGATCAGTCTTGTTTGTTAAATAGTAGACCTTTTGTACATTGTCTTCATAAGCATACGTTCTGTAAACATTTGCATGCAATCATATAGTGTGTTCTGTAGATAGCAATTTTGAAATTTGTATATTTATAAGAGACTACAGCATGATGTTTGTGTGTGTGTGTGTGTGTGTGTGTGTGTGTGTGTGTGTGTGTGTGTGTGTGTGTGTGTGTGTGTACCTGAGGTCATAGTTCCCTTAGGCTTTCTGGTTACCCAAGTCTCAGAAACCTTTTCATCCACATAGATGTCTTCATACGAGTGCCATGAGGCAGCTGATCTGTTGTCTGATGAAATTTCAAAGCTCATCTCTGTTTCTGATCAGTCTTCAGTCTGTGTAATGCTCCGGTCTCAGCTCAAGTTCTTAGAGTTTTGTCTCTGCTCCAGCTCTTAGAGTAACTGTATGTGTGTGATGTCAAATATATGCATCTGTGATCCGTTTTTTGAACAGGAAGTTAAGGTCAGACCCACACAAAGCTTTAGAGGTCCATCTCTGTACATCCCCACTTTAGTGTTAATGTGGATCTTTGTGTGTTTATCTGAATGTGTTGGAGGATGAGAATTAATTTCTCTTTACAGGTTTTGATCCTTTATTGTGCACATTTGGTTAGTGTTAATATCCTGCTTCATCAATTACCTAACAATCTCCTCAGGTTTTGCCCCGTGTAAGGACAGTGCTGCCATGTACATTATATCACATACTATTAGCTCAGCAAAAACTCAAATCATCTGCCACTTGTCCAGTGCACATTTACAAATTTACCTACAAATACACAGGAACACGACACAGTTAGATACTTGTGTACTGGCTGGAGAATCATTAGTTCATTTACTTCATTCATTACATATTCATTACTCATCACTAACAATACTTAAGATTTTTAATATTTAGCTTTAATTTTGACAAAAGCAGTCTTTACACCAGTCTGTAGGGCATTTAGTGTCATTGCTGTCCTGTGCTTATCATTTTCACTCTGATTCTAAATCTTAAATTGCAGCTTCCTGTTAGTTCCAGTTTTGTGAAAGCCAGACATGTGATCTGTCAAAGACCTTCAATGGAACTGGTCAAGGTAAGTGTGAGAGCATCTTTAAACATAAACAGCAGCTTTGCTCTCACACTCACCATTTCTGATTTCTCTAATGCTGTTTACGGCCACAAACTAGAGACCTTTTGAAATTAATACAATCAAATAACAAATGTATGCAGAACGAGCACAAGGTTTTAAAAAGCACAGGTACAGAAATAAGGCTCTGAAAGTCCCATGTGCTTTGTGCGACGTTTATCTCAACTTCCCCTAATGAGAACAGATTATATATTTAATCCTGAGAGCTTGACTGCTGTTTACACACACACACACACACACACACACACACACACACACACACACACACACACACACACACACACACACCAGGCTCGTAGGTCAGTCTAATAAAAAGGTCTGAGAATTTTGATTTATTTTAATTTAAAAAACATCAGAAAACTCCCCCGGTGCTGTTGAATTTTGCAATCATCACTTTTTCCAGTCTTAAAATATGCCACTTATTTTTAATTGCTGTGGCAAAATTATGGTCAACAGGAGATAACAAGAAAGCTAAATTTATTCTATTTTTATTCCTAAAAATAAGTTTAGCATAGTACTATAATGTAAAGGCAACACTGTTATATTTCACATGTGAGATTATGTACTAGTTAGACATGCTTGAAAAACCTTACATTTAGTTATTGGCCACTTGAGGGCAGTGTGGAGAAAGGTGACAGTTGCACTGTGGAATTTTTTTTTTTTTTCTTTTGTTTATTTGGTACATGTGTGGTGCTATAAGCACAAGGGCAGCATGGAATGCAGTTGAGGTGCAAAGTCGTAGGTGAATGTTCTTGTAACTTGTAGGACTGTGGCTGTATAAATTTACATTTAGGCAATTGGCTGAATCAGGCAGAGAAACTTACAATAGTGCTTTGAAGTTCCAGGTTACTAAGTATATATAAAAGTAAATACTTTCAAAATGTAATTGTTCATTTTGAAACACATTGGTGTATTTTAAAGCTACAGGTTTCCTAAAATATTTTTAGCCAATAATCATGTGTGCCTGACTATTTTGTAAGGAAATTACTTCTGTTGAGAAGAACTGATGTGAATGAGAGGCGTAACATTTTAAAATAAAATGTAACATTGCATGGTCAGTAGATAGGTTTATAATTACAGTGGGTATAGAAAAAAAATTAATCTCTTTAAAATAATTACATTTGTTGCTTTGCAGCCTGAAATGAAGACAGGCACAGTTTTTGTTTTATCCACCAGTATTTACTCAGTGAAACTTTTAACATGCAAGTGAAAGATACTGTATACAGTACCACCAACATGTCATAAAAAAAATAATGTATATTTTGGAGCTTAGAGCGGTGCGGCAGACACTAAAAATGCTAGAATGGCATCAAAGCGGGTGATGTAATGTGTCCTAGTGACTTCAAAGGCAAAGACTGGATGCCACCATTTGATCACCACTTTAAGGACAGCTGCGGAAGGACTGCACAAGCTGCTGTGGCACTTTCACCCTCACCAAGAGCAAGCTTTCACGATCCTGCCCCCAAAGAGAAAAAGGCCCTTGTGCTCGACATTAAGGCCCCTGTTTCTAGCTGCCCTGCTGATTATTTTAAATTGTGAAACTCATGACCACATATATTATAGCAGCATGCCCATGCAGAAGCACATGCCAGTGTAAGGGGAAAAAGTCACATTTATGTCCCAAATTAACAAATAATATAGTTCACAATAGTCTTTAGTGCAAAATAAAAATAATATATGTTGGATAATAAAGATAAAAGCCATATTGTGTCATTATGCAACACTGGCCATGATGTTGGCCCAAATGAAAAAAAGAAGATGGCATTTGGAAAATCTAGTACTCTACAAAAAAAAAAAAAAAAAAAAAAAAGGTTTATTGACAGGGTGTATTTTGCCCGAATAAAAACACAAATGGGCATCATCATCTCTTTTAGTTTTTAGATAAAATTATTATATTTTGTTACTATTTTAGCATTATAGGTATTTTTATATTATTATATACCTAGTTATACTGTAGTATAGGTATATATATAAGTTTTATCTTAGTTATAAATATTTAACTGCTGTGGCAATTTACATTTCTCTTCAAGGATCAATAATGTTGTCTAATAATAATAATAATAATAATAATAATAATAATAATAATAATAATAAGTAAATGAAGAAAAAGAAATTAACAAAGGATTAATTTAGTGAAAAACTATTTTTAGCTTGGGAGGATCTATGTGTTGTATTTTGTAAAAAGTGGGGTATGAAAATGCACAATTAAGATTAGAACACACTAAAAAATGCTGGGTTGTTTTTACTACCCAAACGCTGGGTTGCCTCTGTTGGGTAATTTTTCTGGGTTATTTACACTAGATTGGGTACTTTTTGTTTAACCCTTGCTGGTTTGGAGTTGGGTTAGCTAGTGACAGCTAACATCACAGACAAGACCGCCCCTCCCCCGAAGTTCACAGTGTATTCAGTGGCTGTGTCAACTTCGTTACACTCAAATGTTCAGGCTGGTCTGTGCTATAACATGCGAGTTTAACTGACAATGGCTGCTAGGCAGCTCTCTCTTTTTAGCTTTCTTTGTAGAATGCTTGCAGGCTGTATGAAGATGGTGAAGTGATGAATGAAAGCTAAACTGTTAACTGTAGTGCCAGCATGACGCTAACATTTAGCTAGGTTGTTAGCGCTAGCACCCACATTAACATTAGAACTTTATTAATCTCAGTGCTTGAGACAATAAAAGCTGAGTTGTTACAAAACACTAATCTTCTTACAAATATGCACACTAGCCAAACCTCTCGATTTTTAATTTCTTTCTTTCTAAGGTTGGAACCGACACCGTGGAATATCTCCAGCAGGCTGAAGTGTCAAGGCCGAACCCCTACATCCTGATGTTGGGAGATAATAACCAGCACTGCTCTCAGGCATTAGTGCTTCTGAGTAATGTATAGTAATGATGTTACTGTTGAACTTGTTTTGTATTATTGGATCCTGTGCTTTTGAAACTGAAATATTTCTTCTATGATTTGTACATCTAATTGGGTGTTGTTTATTGTATATATGTATGGTTTGCAAAACTTTTTTTCTTTTTGTAATAGACCAGTATATCAAAGTAATTTATCTGTTTAAATAGTTTTACCCATAGACATGTAAAACATAAAAAATAATAATAACCTATTTATGTGGTAGAATTAATCCAGCATTATAGTTAAATATGACGTAGCATCTGGATTGAATATTTTACCCACCTTGCTGGGTTAAACAAATAACCCATGTTGCTGGGTTAAATCATTCACGGATGAATGAAGCCTTATGAAGTATTGGGCCAAAAACAATGATTCAAAAAAAAATTCCTCAGTGTTGATCTCAGGAGGCACAGTGACACCTGGTGGCTCACAGAAATTAAAGCAGCCTTTCAATGAGGCACTGACATGCCTGAATGATTGATTGAATATTTTTTATCATTTATATAACTGCAATAAAATGTACACAATCATTATTTTGTGTATATCTTTTAATGGCATTTACACTTGCAGCAGTAAATTATTCACAGAGATGGAAAGTAACGAATTACATTTACCCCTTACTGTAATTGAGTAGTATTTTTGTGTAAAGTAGTTTAAAAGTCTGTAATTTGACTTTTACTTAATTATGTTTTGTTTTAAGTATTGTACTTTGATACATTTGAAATCATATTCGCTACTGAGTAAAAAATAAATAAATGAAAATGAAAAATAATGCAACAGGGAAGGAAAAAAATTGCACCCCAGAAACCACCTCACTGATTGATTGATGGATGGGGAGAACAAACACGCTAAATTCACAAGAACGATGGAGACGGAAAAAACAGATGCCAGTGATGCAGACCCAGCTGAAAGCGACATGCCATCAAATTCTTATGAAGCAAACCCCTGGCCATATTTAAGCCATCACTTTGATTTCAAGCACAAGAAAGGCAAGAGCTTTATTATACAAAGGTGTTCCTTCAATTAAAAACTAGTTTAATATTTATATCTGCTTGTCTTTTTTTTTTAACTACACTAGAATCCCTTATCACATCCCAACTCGTTAACTTTTATACTCTGAGTAAATTTTTAATGAGAGACTTTTTACTTTTACTTGAGTAGATTTCTATAATGGTAACTTTACTTGTACTTCAGTAAAATTTCTGAATTTTTTTATTACCCTACACCTATGATTATTCCATTACTGTTACAAACAGTAACACGCAGTAGGCTGCTGATGCATCTCTGCTATCCGTTATCACCCAAATGAGGATGGCTTCTCTGTTGAGTCTGGTTCCTCTTAAGTTTTTCCTTGCCACCATCAACCTTGGCTTGCTCATCAGGTACATTCTGATCGTTATTCATACATACTTAATCACATATTTCATGTTCATTTCCCTAATTACTTATCGTTTTTTTATTTAATTAAAAATTCAGAATTTAATTGAATAAATAACAACAGCATAATATAATAGAATATTATAATAAATCCAGAGGCATTCAGGGCAAAGATGCTCCATTATACCTATTGTACAGGAAGCACAACAGTGTTCACGCTGAGGAGAAACCCTGTAATTTGTGCCTAAGAGGAACAAATGATGCAGAACAACAGCAGCAACTGCACCCCATACACCAGCCCTTTTGGTGGAGAGACCCTGTAGATTTTAGCAGTGCTCAACACCCAGGACAATAACCTTGAGATGGAGATCAATAGGGTACCTCCAGTACCCAGTCTCAAACAGAGTTTTGTTCGATTTTTTCTGAAATTTGGCCATTAGTAAAGAGATGATGTCTGATAGCCCTGTTAGCACTAAAACACTTCATGTTTGCAATGATTTACCTGAGCCCTACTATAACCTTACTGAGACCAGCATTGACAGATCACTGTCCTGGTCTTTCTCAACAACATAAAAGCATACCCAGCTCTATGCCATGCTGTGTCTGGCCTGTACTTGGCTCTGCCTGATATATGCTGTTTTGTCCAAGCCATGGCCTGCACCACCTGACCTACACCCGGTACCACCTGAGCCATCCCTGTTTTGTCTGAGCCATGTCCCACCCTGCGTTAGCCAGAAAGTGCAGCATCTCCACCTAGTTCAGCTGTGTCTAGGTGTCCTCTGGCATCAAGGATGTACTGATGTTTTCACCAGTTGGGTTTGAGAGTGGGGCCCCTCTACCATTACCTATAATTATGATTTTCACCCACAAGATATGCAGCTGCCCTTTTCTAGGACATTGTGTCAATTTTATACATGTATATAATTGTTATACAAGGTAACAGATATGAAGGCATTTCCATAAATATGGAGAAAACTGAAAAAGGAGGGATCCATTCATCAATTTCTCCATAGTTATGGAAATTTTAATAATGTGTTATTATTGATTGATGGGCAAGCCTACATAGGGAAACTACTCTTAGTGGGTGTCTTTAGGGCCTCAGGAGAGTGTATGCTGCCAATTCCCTCAAATATTTCACATAACCTCCTCTTTACTAGCACTGCTCACTACATTGGTGATTGAGTTTTTTAAACATATGTAATGCACCATTCAGCCACTAGATGTCAATGTCAGTGTTAAATAAATGCCTGCCCCCTTTTGCATCTCCATGTATACAGACTGCATGCTCATGTTTGAGGTATATCCTGTGTGTGTGTGTGTGTGTGTGTGTGTGTGTGTGTGTGTGTGTGTGTGTGTGTGTGTGTGTGTGTGTGTGTGTGTGTGTGTGTGTGCGCGCTATGTGGCTGTTTCTGTTAACTTTATTCCACATACTGATGTGTGTAAAAGGGCAATGTGTACAGATAATCATAAATCAGTATCACAACCGTAAAGCTGCATAAAAGCTCATAAAACAAATAATTGATAATAACATTTCAATTAATTCATTAGGCACAATTCAACTAGCTATAAATATATACATTAATCTTAAAAGCACCAGGTGAAAAGTCTATCTGTAATAATTTTCTGTAATTATGTTATGAGAATAAAAATATTCTACATCTGTGCAATGTACTGTATACACCAGTATAACACAGTTATTTTGGTATGTACTGTATATAACTACTGTATGTTAATAAAAAAAAAAAAAAACATTCATAGTGTGAATGAAAACTGCATCTCAAATGTCTTACAGTCACCACAAGAAGCCACTGATGCCCTTTAATCTAGTGTGTAACTTCCTTTACTGACAGCCGCACGTTTAAGAGTGTGTGCAGTAGGAAGGAAGTGCTGCATGGTGCTCGCGCTCATACAGACAGAGACATTTGTGTTTTAGTGATTCTTCTTGTTTATTCTTCTGTATAATCAGTCCTGGAGAAACCGGGACTGTTAATATTTAAACTCAACCCCCAAATAAATACACTCCCACATTCCCCCACTTCAGTGCTTCCCCAGAAGCTTCCTAAAAGCCATCAACACTGTGAACAACATGGCGAATAACTTTATTCACTGTGGGATTATTTATTTAACAAAAAAAGGGAAAAAAAAAACATTTTTGTCCCATACGTCTTTTCAACATTGCCTGAGTTAATTTAGTTTTTGGAAATTCACTTATGCACAGGTCTGTTAAGGTTCTGCCACAGCATTTCAATTGGGAAGAGTTTTGGACATTGACTTGATTCTTTTCTCTTTCAGACATTCTGATGAAGATGTACTGGTGTGCTTCAGATCAATGTCCTGCTGCATGAATCAGTTTCAATCAAGCTTTAGCTGTAAGACAGATAGTCTCACATATACTCTGGTATACAGAGAAGCTCATGGGCAACTCAATGACTTTAAGGTGTCCGGATCCTGCGGCTGCAAAAACAAGCCCAAACCATCACCCCTTCACCATCGTGCCTGACAGTAGCTGTAGGTTCTGCTGAAATGCTGTTTAGTGTTTCGCCAAACATGGCACTGGACATTAAGGTTTATGTATTTTCCTCTTGGCCTTGTGTTAACACACACCTGAAGACCAAAATGTCTGCTTTGATAGAGGTCTGCACACCTGCTTGTGCTGATGATCAGTTAATCAAGGGCTGATGATTGGCAGCACCTGACTGCAACTTACCCTGTGAAATCCTGTGAAAACAGTAAGGGGGTACTTAGTATTAAGTATTAAATAATTCCTCATTATATGACTCACCAGGGATCCGAGCGCCACGTAAATAAGAATGTCATGTGTGGGCCTGTACAAGATGGTAAGTTTAAATACAGTTGTTGCTGCGGTTAATACGTAGCTCAAAATCTTAAGAATGAAAGGGATGGAAGAGACAATAGCCTCAAAATAAAAGTGCACAACGTACATCAAAAAGGATAATATTCTGATCATAAGACTTTGATGCTCAAAGTATCTTGACATTTCGCCTGGTCTGCACCCGGAAACGTTCACGCTTGCTGCTGCAGGCACGACACAAGCAGCTACAGTACCTAATAAAACAGGAAATAGGCAGCATAATAACAACACACACAGACTCACAGTTCAGTTCTTTCAGAAAGCCCCTCTGCGTGGAGATTTAGACAATTGGGTGCCTCTACAACTGTGTCTGTGTATTGAAGGTTCAGGATTATCATGAAGAGAAAAATGAAGATGAATGAGGAGATTTATGCAAATGCCGGAGTTACTCTAAACAACAGAGCTGATTCCAGTGATGGCGACAAATCATATGATATTTATCTCAGTGAGGGCAGTTTGGAGACCCAGAGAGCCCGAAGCCACATGCAGTCTGAGGCCTCAGGTAAAAACATGTTCATAAAACAAATAATTTCAGTTCTAATATCCAATTTAACCATCAGTGTTCGAAGCTGGTGTAAAATATTTGATAAATGTCACCTTTAATTCAAAAGAAAAAATAGTTGTGTATTAATTTAACAGCACCACCAGAAGGCATACTGAAAAGGAAACAGCACGATAAGAAGTCAGGCTGTAGGCTCAATATAATCAGCATTCCCACAGCAAAAGTGTGTTGCTCAGAAAGATGTTTTTCCTGGTCTCAGAAGACTGAATTGATCTCTCATTACAGGCGTTTCCTTTTCTTTTCCATTTCTCTCTCCACCTAAATGAGATTAAACTAACCACATGTAAATGAGATGAATGAAACACAAATGAGAAATAGTACTAGTTTTATTCAGCACTAGTTGTGCCCGCAAGTTGCCATCAGTTGAATTTTGGAACTAACTAAATTTTTTATATGTTACCATGAAGTGCGTGAACTCATCTTTATTAAATAGATTTTGATTGCACACTAATAAGTGCTGTAACGGGTTCGACCCTCGTGCGCGGGTGGCACCACAGACACATGGACACGGGGCGAAGTGTTACGGAAATAAAGGTAATTTTATTTGGAAAATGGGGAGGGAAAGGGTTAAACGAGGGAGGAGGGGAAAAAGGGAAGGAAAGAATTGAAGGTGTGCACGTGCAGGTGGTTGGCTGGCGAAAGACGGCAGTGGGCAGAGTAACGCTCCTGCACGCTCCCTTGCCGGCGGCCTTTCCCGGTGAACATGAGCGAAGACCAGCCCCTCCCAGCTCTCCCTGGGTGCGGCCACAGGCAGGAGTCTCTCCTGGATGTCTGTCAGCTGGCTGGCTTCCCCGGCTGGGATCAGGGGCCTTAAACCTCTGGACGGCCTTTTCTTCTTCAAAGGAACTGAAGGTGCCGCGGGAGCAGCTCTTTCCCGCGCTGTCCTCATGTAGGGATCATAAGGCACATTCCGGTCTCCTCTTTAAAGTCTCTGGGGCGCGTAACATCAACAACACTCTCTTTAAGTCTACCGCGCGACTCTTTGCTTTGCTTCCGGACCCCGGACTAAACTCCGCACTTCACTTTTATAATGTGAAGAAGGACCGAGGTCCATTAATGTTAATCATCACCTGAGCTCATCACCAGCCAGCTGAGCTCACCTATTTAGAGAGCTTATGGAGTGAGCGAGGAGCGATTTATAGATTTACTAATATGCGTAACAGAGCATAATAAACAATGTATGGCGACATCTGTTGAATTTTTATTAACAGATGAGCCCTTATCTCATTAATAATAATTTAATATTATTAATGAGATAAGGGCGTTTTCCATTAAAATTTCAGATTAGCATATCTTCTCTTCCAGTGGACCGACTTGGATGATCTATACCCTATATGTTACTTCACCTCAGCCAAATACCCCATTAAAATTCATTCAGTAGTTTTTTTTACGTGGTGCATGCACAAACAAACAGACAGACAAAAATTCCAAAAACCATTTTGATGTGTCCCCTTACTCATCTTACATCTTGCCAAATTATTTTTTCACAATTATCTTCAATGTACAGTAATTTCCCCAAATTTTATATATTTATGCAGTTTTGTTTTTCAACAGGTGTGGGTCCCGTGGAGTAAAAATTATATTGTTGATAGGTTCCTGTGAGGGTCGACATGAAAGCCAAAAGGGGCATATAAATTGTGTCTGTGTGTGTGCGTGTGCAGGTTTGTGGGTCTGCTCAAAGAGTGTGGGAAAGGATTGTAGAAATGTTATTGAACTCTATTTTATGCACTAATTATAGTCTTATTCATTCATTTCCAATGACTGGTCAGTTACATAAAATACCAATTTCTATAAAAAATATTTAAAAAATTATTTTAAAAGCCATTTGTGAACAAAGTCAGGGAACCTCATTAACTGCATTTTTTAGAGAGACACACAGCATGTACGGTTAAAAACAGCTCAAACCCCTGTCCATCATTTGCCAAATAAGAAGTTTCATAGTGATGGATGGATAGAGATGTTCTCCAGCTCACTGCTGAAGTGCTTTGATATTATTTAGGCTGTTGAAACTAAACTGTAAAAGCTAGGTTTATATGTGGAGAGACAAAAATGTGTCTATTTTTCCTCTAGGTAGAGACACTGGATGTAGCTGGTGTTACAGACTGACTGCAGTGTGTGTGGTGCTGCTGTGTGTTCTCCTACTGACTGCCGTCACACTGCTGTGGATCAAATACAACAACCTGAATACAAAATACAACCAGTTACAGACCAGTAACAGCAAGCTGACTATAGAGAGAGACCAGTTACAGAAGGAGCGAGATGGATACTTGAGGACATTTTGTGATTTGGGTAAGTAGATAGAGCATCAAGATTTAACTCACATCCTCTCACGTTTCTTCATATAATTTCACCAGGTTTTTAGAATAATAGCATCTCATTAATAATTTTGATATATATACATACATAGAACCTTGGATTGCAAGCATAATTAATTCCAGAAGCATGCTTGTATATCAAAGCACTTGATTTTAAACCAAATTTCCTCCACACAAAATAATGGAAATGCCATAAAAATATTGGTTGTGGAAGTTTTATGGAACATAAAAAAGAAATCATACAAAAAAATTATAAAACACACACACACAAACACACACACACTCAGATATACACTGACACCCACACACATGGACGCCGCGCACACACACACACACACACCAGCCCCCAACAGAGCCATAAAACATCTTTGAATCTTGAATCAAGGTATGTATGTATGTATGTATGTATGTATGTATGTATGTACTGTACACATGTATTTGTTTGTATCTATATGCAGTGTAAAAACACCCAAAATACTCCAAATTAATAATCTAAACAAAATATCAACTAACCAGTTAACCTTCCTTTTTGAACCCTGAAACAGAACAAATTTTTGGTACATGAAATTAAAAAAAGAGTACTTAATATATGATTGATTTATTGTTATTACTTTTTTATAGCATATAGTGAATGTGGTGAAATATTGTATATATCATGGTTAACACAAGCACTCAATCAGAAACTCTATGTTTTGGGCTCCATTCATCTCCACAGATGAAGTGAGGTGTTTCAGCTTCAGCTCCAGTCTTTATTTCATGTCTAATGAGAAGAAGAATTGGAATGAGAGCAGACAGGACTGCAGAGACAAAGGAGCAGACCTGGTGATCATCAACAGCAGAGACGAACAGGTGAGAGAGAGAGAGAGAGAGAGAGAGAGAGAGAGAGAGAGAGAAGAGGGGAATTGCTTTTCATTGTGTTGTTATTTACAGGAGTTCATTGGTAAAAAACTGGACAACTCTGATTTTTGGATTGGTCTGACTGATGGACAGAAAGTGAGAGAGTGGAAATGGGTGGATGGTACACCACTGACTACTGCGTAAGAAACTACGTCTAGCCACCTTTTTTTCCAATACAATCTCTAACATATTAACACCATTTTATTGCTTAGAAAATTTATCTGGTGGCTTGGGAGGTTGAGGCTCTGGGTTGCTCATCAGAGCGTCGGGTTCTCAAGCCTTGCCATCACCAAGTTGTTGGGCCCTGGCAAAAACCTTCTTACTGAATGTCTATATACAATCTTATGCAAAAGTTTGGGCACCCCTTGATGAATAACAGATTTTGATGATTTTTTAATTGAAAAGCTGTTATAACAATCTCTCTTGGAAATGGAACAAATGCACAATATTTTCAGCAAACGTTGATGCATAGTTACTTCTTATGCCATAATTTGAACAAAAATGTAAAATAAAAACATTATTATGGCACTGTGCAAAAGTTTGGGCACCCTAAGAGTTCCAGTGTCTCAGATTCTTTTTTGCAAGGTTTCAGACCTTAATCTGAGCACATTAGATCTGATGCATGGCAACAGCTATCATTAGTAGTATGATAGTCCAATTGTGTGGGTGTCAGTGTATATCTGAGTGTGTGTGTGTTTGTGTGTGTGTGTTTTATAATTTTTTTGTATGATTTCTTTTTTATGTTCCATAAAACTTCCACAACCAATATTTTTATGGCATTTCCATTATTTTGTATGGAGGAAATTTGGTTTAAAATCAAGTGCTTTGATATACAAGCATGCTTCTGGAATTAATTATGCTTGCAATCCAAGGTTCTATGTATGTATATATATCAAAATTATTAATGCTGTGTTTCTCTCTTAAATGCCAATTCCAAAGCTTTACAAATTCTTTGACTCTTCAAACCTTGTGCACACACTTGTGGACACTCAATAACCATGGGTTCCTCTAAACAGCTGTAAAGGACTTGAAAATGAAAGTTATTGATGCCCACAATTCAGGAGAAGCTACAAGAAGATAGCAAAGCGTTGTCAGCTTGCAGTTTCCACAGTGAGACATGTAATTAAGAGATGGCAGTTCAGGGGAACTGCGGAAATCAAGATGAGATGTGGAAGAGCAAGAAAACTCTCAGAGAGAGCTGCTCGTATGCTGGGCAGAAAGCCAAATCAAAACCCCCATTTGAAGATTTAGCAGACTCAGAAGTGGTGGTGCACCGTTCCACAAGAGCTTCATGGAAGAGTCAGCAGAAGAAAACCTTACCTACGTCCCCATAGTAAAATCCAAAGTCAGAAGTATTCAACAGAATATCTACAGAAGCCTGATGTGTTTTGGAAACAAGTGCTGTGGACTGATGAAGTTAAAATAGACCTCTTTGGCCACAATCAGAAAAGGCATGTTTGGAGAAAAAAAGAGCAGCATTTCATGAAAAGAACATCTTGCCAACTATTAATCATGGGGGTGGATCTATCATGCTTTGGGTTTGTGTTGTAGCCAGTGGCACAGGAAACATTGCACGAGTGGAGGGAAGAATGGATTCCACTAAATACCAGCAAATTCTGGAAGCAAACATCACACCATCTGTAAAAAAGCTGAAGCTGAAATGAGGAGCTTCTACAACAGGACAATGATCCTAAACATACTTCGAAATCCAGTATGGAAAACCTCAAGAAACACAAGCTGAAGGTTTTGGAACGGCCATCACAGTCCCCTGATTTAAACATCATTCAAAATTTTGAGTAGATCTTAAAAGAGCTGTGCAAGATGACCAAAGAATATTACAGAACTAGAAGGTTTTTGCAAGGAAGAAATTATTGTATTTGAAAATCCTAAGTACAAGAATTTAAAGACTTTTAGCGGCTATAAAAAGCATTTGCAAGCTGCGATATCTGCCAGAGAAGGTGTTACTAACTACTGATTATGTAGGGTGCCCAAACTTTTGCACAGTGCTACAATAATGTTTTTAGTTTCTATATTTGTTCAATTTATAACATAAAAAGTAACTATGCATCAGTGAAAATATTGTGCTTTTCTTCCATTTCCAAGAGAGACTGTGTTAACACCTCTTTAATGAAAAAAGAACCAAAATCTGTTAATCAAGGGGTGCCCAAACTTTTGCATAAGACCAGTGGCGGCCAGTGCAAAACTTTTTTTAATACTCGCCTGTAAATAGACATTTGTCAGGTAATTGCGCATCATTACTACTAGTATAAAATAAAGGCCTGACTCACATCGCATCCAGTCAGCAGCTCCGCTTGCCATAACAAGGGCTGGAAAAAGATTTGCTGACAATGTTCCAATCACATGAGCACAAATATTTAAAAACGATATTGATTCGCTAAGAACAAAAGTGGGAGGGTTCAGGACGCACAGTGCTGCGACCCAGGATGATTTGAAAAGATCCAATCAGAGCTCAGCCTCAGGTCACATGCTTTTCAAAAGTTTATGTGCCTACATAGACACTCATTTGTTCAGCACCCCGCGTACACGAACACAACTGAACGTAATACAGTTTAGATTATTTTTTAATTGCAAATAAATTATATTAAAAAATACAGCGGCATTTTGGGACTAAATGACTTTATTTCATTATTAAAATAAATAATTATTATGTTAAATAATTACATGTTAAAGTAGCATTCTTCTCTTCCTAACTTTAAGGGAGGCGACACCCCTGCGCCCCTAATTGACCGGCCGCCACTGCATAAGACTGCAAGTATTACAGGGGGAAGGGGGACCCATTGACGTAAAGAATGATTCTTGAAAGACAGTGTAGACAGTGAAAAGGTGGACCAAGATTGAAACTTGGAAAACAAGTTGGAATTGCAAGATTGCAATCCCTGGAAATCTGGTCAAGGAAAAAATGAAAAGTGGCCTATTCTCCATTGTAAGTATGTGCAGTTCAGTCTTTATATGTCACATACACATTACTGCACAGTTTTTGTAAGTAGGTTGGGGTCAGAGTCGTCAGACATCATACAGCACCCGTGGAGCAGATACTGTAGGGTTAAGGATTCAGTGAACTTTGTGGTATTTAATTAATCATAACACATAACTGTGTCTGATGCTGAATCTCTGGGTTTCAGGTTCTGGGATGACAATGAACCGAATGGCGACGCTGGACAGGAAGACTGTGTTGAGATTTATAGTTATTATAAAGGGAATGGCTGGAATGACAATAAATGCTCTTATAGAAAAAGCTGGATCTGTGAGAAACATCTTTCACAGTGACATTTGTTATTTTATAATAAAAATTGCTTATTATACAAATTGAACCAAATATACAGGGTGAATTTTCATAAACGGGGACAGATTTGGAAATGCCATTATCTATGTCATTTTCAAGAGATTCAAGATTTAATTTTTTTTTATATATATAGCTAGGTACAATAAAATTCTTATTTTGTCTTAGCCTCTCGACAACGAGATAGAAGGGTAGTGAACAATAAATTTACAGTAAAAGGTAATAATAATAATAATAATAATAATAATAATAATAATAATAATAATAATAATAAATACAACAATAAATAAAAGTAAAATTTAATTTTAAATTTACAGTATAAAGAACCCATAATACGCTTTAACAACCGTTTCCTAGTATACTGTGGTACAAGTACACAATTAAGATGCAATCAACAGATCACATTCTGAACCCCTTTACCAGCCGAATGGCGCCATCCCGATAACCTTAACTCATTCGCAAACATAAAGCAGCGTCTGTGAAATGAAGCCACAGGAAACTTATCCAGATATGGAACAGGAAGTCCCAGGTTTCTCCTCGTGGCTCAACAAACAAAGAGGCATATGGCAGAGACATTATTTCAGACAATCATTAAAGTGTTCCAGTAGGGCAAAACTTGTATACATGTATTTCCTTAGTATGTTTTATTCCTGTCTGTATGTTTGATTAGTCTGCATAAATTAAAAGGTGTAATCAGCATTTATAAACCCCTTTTATTAGATGAAGGTAGGAATGAGTGTGCAAGATATGGGATGTGATATCAATCGAAAGCTTGCTTTATTCAAAGAACACTGGTGTACACGGAAAATTGGTAGCATGAACAGAGCTCATGCAAAAAATACTTTATGAAGGTATTAAAAAACTTAAACTGGCATAAAACGTTCCATACACTTGACAGCCGAAACACCGGGCTACTGTATGCACAAAAGGGGGAACCACATGATGTGGGGCTAAGCCCCACAACCACATCTGATTGGACCAATCACCTGTGGGACGGACTGAGCCTGAAGGGTTGAAAACTTATGGTCCAAACAGCCTCTACGCCTCATCGTCATCGCCACTAAGGTCAGCCCGAGTCTCAACGAGACTTCGTGCCAGAACTCCAAAGTCCTGCAACAAAGAAACTCTCAGAAGAAATTCCAGAGCGCCGCCATCGGTAACCAAGCAACCGAAGAGCTTCCCCGACGTCATTTCAACCCGCGCACCAACCAATCAGAAACGCCGTAATTCCCTTCACTGGAGGTGAACCACCAGATGAGAACAAAACATAACGCAAGTAAACAAAGCAAGCTTCATACCTTGCTGGAAATTGGTGTTCGCTCCATAACTAAACTGTAAGATTAAACCCAAGACTCTGCTCTTGTGACTTTCTTTGGTCTAGTTAACATTAATAGAAGAACTTCATTAACTTTCACCCTCCGAACTGTTTGTGTGTGTGTGTGTGTGTGTGTGTGTGTGTGTGTGTGTGTGTGTGTGTGTGTGTGTGTGTGTGTGTGTGTGTGCGCATGTGTGCGTTTAAGTAGCGTAGTTTCATGTATCGTAGATTAGTTCAATAAATTATTGTTTCTTTATAAAGAACTGTTGTCTTGGTCATGTAGTTTAAAGTCCAAACATTTGCCCAGATCTTACATTATCTTACGTTACACCACTGACAAAAATGTCATCCAGGTCACATGCACAGGCATTACTGTCCGAGGGAAGAGGAATCGATTAGGCACATGCACCCCGCCACTGTTTTAAACTCCTAAAATCTTTCCTACTATAGTTAAAACATATTTTACTTCCCGTAAAAATGTCAGAATCTTTAAAAAAAGAAGAAAAAAAATTACCCATTTTTGCGCTGGTGGTTTAAAACGGTAGCCGAATCGACTCCTCTTCCCTCGGATAGTAACGCCTGTGCATGTGGCCTTGATGACGTATTTTTGACAGTGGTGTAACACACAACATTCATGGCTGTAATTTTGCAATTCATTCGTGTAACAGAGGAGTTATAAAATCAGTTTTGTGTGTGTAAACGGTCAGAGTCATATGTTTCAGAGTTGTACTGTAACAAACATACAAAATCTCGTACCTGTAAACTGTCGTGGCCGTAGATTTTGGAATCAATTTTTGACAGTGATTTTTTTCCATAATTACCTGCTCAGTGTTTCTAACCTATAAACCCTAATGCTCAAAGTCATTAAACACATTGAGTACTGTTAACTTAAATAATTGCAATTAGGTCAAATTAATAGACCTTTTTGAGTATTCAGAACCTTTTGGTATTTGTGAGTTTGTAGAAATGACACTTTTCAAGTTAGCTGAACAAATTTGATATTTATGCCTCAACTATTTTGAGTTTTTCCAACTTAATCGGGTTTTGTGTACAAGCCCAAAATGTTATACACTCAAGTAATATTACTACTGTATGCAAGTGAAACATCAGCCACTAGATGGCAGTATTGTGCCATTTAGGAGGATTTAACATCAACATCAACATAGTGTATGAATAAGCGTGTGTATGTACCTGTGTGTGTGTGTGTGTGTGTGTGTGTGTGCCCTACGATGGATTGGCACCCTGTCCAGGGTGTATTCTGCCTCATGCCCTAAGTCTCCTGGGATTGGGTCCAAGCACTTATACAGGATAACGCAGTATAAACAATGAGTGAGTGAGTGAATGCAGTGAAAATCCTTGGCAGTCAGTGACAGCCTGTAATCTGGAACCAATGGACATGACCAAATTCTGAGTTTGCTCCGTCCAGATGCTTTGCCAGGCCTTTACTTCAGCTGCTGGTCCTGAGAAACCACATAGCATAAACCGCAAAACTCCTGAGGAGCCCATAGTTCCAAACCCAACAGAGCTTTGTTCTGAAGACTCTTCCATAAGGCAACATATACTGTTACAAAGTTCATGTTAAATAAAAGTCTAACATGCTTGTTTGTGTGAGTGTGTCTGAGAATGTACGTGCATGTACGTTGGGGCACTTTGGGGCAGTGGTTAAGACTGTGGATTACTGGTTTACTGATTGGAAGGTCAGGGATTTGAGTCCCAGCACTGCAAGTTGCCACTGTTGCCCTTGAGAAAGACTTTAACTCCCTCTGCTCCAGGGGTGCTGGATCCTGGTGGAAACTCAATTCTGACCCAAGCTTCCTAACTGGGATATGCGGGGAAAAAAATCACTTTGCTGTAAGGTACATGTGCCAAATAATTAAATCATAATTTGTTGCTGCTGTGAGCTACTGTTTTGGCATAGTAATGTGCAAAAGAGAGCAGTAAAATTGGTATCTTAAAAGCAGTAGAGGAAAAGTCTAACAGCTTTGCAGAATAAAATAATTTGTATAATAATTTGTTAAATCAACAAAAATGATTTTGTAATTAATCAGAAATTTTGTAATTAATCTAAATTAGATTATACTGCTGCTGTTTAAATAGCATTTTAAAATGTTGATTTACAGCATTTAGCAGATGCTCTAATTCAGAGTAAATCAATCTGTCAAAAACACATGCAATGCTAATTCCTTAGATCAGGAACTAAAAGTACAATATCAGAGTCGCCCCCTAGTGGCAAGAAGCTGTGGCTGGTTTGGATGTTGCTTCTGTTTATAGCACTCGTATGCTCACAACATTTCTCAGTGTTTTCTATTAATTTCTGATTTATATTTATTTACCTGTTTTTTTGTTCTCAACTGTGCCCAGTTACAGTTTAGCTTGCCTTAAATGCTTTCTGTTGTCATTAACTGCCGTTTTCATTGGTTTGATTTATGTTTAATGAAGTCTCCATGTGCATTATCAACAAAAATGTGAAAACATTTTTATATCATTGCCATTAATTAAAGAATGTAAAAAAGAATAATAAAGGTTTTCCAACATGAACCCATCATTTAAAGCTCACCAATTATACTCATTTTTAAACATGCTGTACAGTACCTTATAGATCACCAAAATGTCTCTTAGTTTTTTCCAGATAAAATACATTGAGTCAATGTCTGTAGTTTTAAATGAACTGCTGTTGAATGCTCCTCTGCTGACATCCATTTTCTTGTGTCAAAAGAGAGCAAAAGTAAAAGAGTGGGTGAAAAAGAGCCTGGTATAAAAGCTAGTGCCTTTTTCCAGCATGGGTTTATATACCTGAAAACCACCGTTCAGATTCTACCAAAATGTAGTACTTTTAATCACATGCATCTGATTCCCCCATTATTGGTCTTTGGGGTGCCTTTTATGCTCTATGAATTACTGGAGTATAACTAAGCCTAACCGATCAACATGAATATGAAACATGAATATGCTCTTATGTGATAACTTGTTCTCATTCTATCATGTGTTAAATATTATGTGTATAGTGTATTGAATATTTATCACAGTTAAAGGTTAATAGATTAGACGTCATTATATTCTATTATTCCTCCTATTATACCTATTTTCATATCATATGACTTATATACTGTATACTGTACACTATATAGAGGACAGTTTATCCTATTGTTCAATGCTCACTCTCTTCTTTACTTTATGTCTCTTATGGTACTAAAACTGATTACTTTTGATGAGGACTTTCAGAGCTCTGGCAGATGGTCTCATTTACTTATTCAGATTCTGTTAGCCCTATCAGCTTTAATCCCACCTTGCCTTGATTATGACAACAGATCATTTTGATAAATTTTTGTTCTAAAATGTGTACACATGATCTGTGAAGTTAGTTTGACCATCTGTACTTGACATTACTGCTGCTTAAGGCTAAGTTAGACTTATGATTTTCCATTCGACTTAGAGACTTGTTTTCTGATCGTATCTATTCTTAACATATTTACTTTCTTTCGGCTGCAATTAGATTATGACTGATTAAAATTCTCCTTTTATGTCAACATTAGGTCTCCAAAGTGTTTTTTCCTATTTTCTTACTTATTTAATCACAGTATATCCTCTAGAATACGGTTATTATTATTATGGTTAAAAGCAATAATACTTTATCATTATCGGTATTGTTAGTCATGTTAGTGGTAGTTAAGACCATTATATTAGCATATATCTTAACATTTCTTTATACCTTACTTCTGCACACAGCTTCTCCATTTTCCGCACACTCAGGTACCAAATGTCCTATTGTTCTCTTACTGTCTGGATTAAAGTTCCTCTTGTAAATGAGACTCCATGTTCACTGTTTCCCTCTCCCTAAAAAGAAGACGCTGCATGGAGCAGGTGTTACAGAGTGACTGCAGTGTGTGAAGTGCTGCTGTGTGTCGTCCTGCTAACTGCCGTCACAGTGCTGTGGATCAAATACAACATTCTGAAGACAGAAAAAAACAGTTACAGACCAGTTACAACAACCTGACTATAGAGAGAGACCAGTTACAGACCAGTTACAACAACAGGACTAATGAGAGAGACCAGTTACAGACTAGTTACAACAACCTCACTATAGAGAGAGACAAGTTACGGGCCAGTTACAACAATCTGACTATAAAGAAAGACCAGTTACAACAACATGACAATAGAGAGAGACCAGTTACAGACCAGTTACAACACCCTGACTATAGAGAGAGACCAGTTACAGAGAGAGATAGGGATAAATACCTGAGGATATCTAATGATTTCAGTAAGTAGATAGATTTAATGTTACATTTTCTACAAATCTGTTAAATGTCCTCAGTAGAATCAGATCCATCAGTAGAAACCATGATCCATCTTAAAACTGGATTCTAAACTTACATTCTCCCACATGTTCCTCCAATTTCGCCAATGTCTTAGAATGAAAGCATCTCATTAAGATTGGTGACACTTACAAAACTGATCCAGTAAAAAAAAAAAAAAAGTAAGAAGTAAATAAGAATAAATTAATAGATGTTCATCAACATATATATTACTACTATTAACAAATAAATAATTAGTTAATTAATTATTAGCATGTGTGCTTGTATTAGTTGATTATTAACTGTGAAATAATTACTGAGCTGTATTGCAGTAACACCTGATTATAACCCAGGGTCAGGAGTAGATCAGTGGTTAAGGCATTGGACTACTTGGAAGGTCCAAGGTTCAAATCCCACGACCAACAAGTTGTTGCTATTAGGCCCTTAAGCAAAGCCCTTAATCCTCAAATGTATAATGAGATATAAATTTAAGTCACTCTGGATAAGGGTGTCTGTCAAATGCCTAAATGTAATTGTATAACACCACAAATATTCCCTCAACATTTATTGCCAATCACTAAAACTTACCGTCCTCCTGGAGATAATATACGTACCTTCTTTGTTTCCACACCCAGCATCTAAAATGTCTACATAAGTGGTGACTTAGCACACATAGAGTTCTCTTTAGTGTGTGTGCTGTTTTTCTTTATCCTGTCAGAGTCTACAGAGAGAAATACAACAATAACATATTATCAAGTTAAACAAAAGTACAAGCTGAAGTGCTGTAGAAATGTCATGTTCACAGAAACAGAAAATGTTTGAACTTGTTATTTATCAAATTTTTTATTTAGTGTGTCTTCATTCATCGCTGTTTTTTGAAAACAGTGGATCATTTTGGTTATGGTTATATTTTTATAACTACTATTTGTTTAATTAATTATGTATTAAACATGGTAAAAATAGTCAAACCCCAATATTTTACAGTAAACTAATTATAATTAAATTATTTAGATCTCTTTTGAACTCCAATTGGAATAAGAGCCACCTTTCTTATGTTGCATACCATTAAAGTGAGCCCATAAAAGTTGAATTCATGCATATATTAAAAAAAAAAAAAATTCTCCTACTATATAGCCTATACAGCTAAAAGTAAATCATGTCTCTATACAAGCAATAAATCAGAAGCTGTGTGTTTTGATTTCTAAATTCTCTCAATTTATCTCCACAGAAAAAGCGAGGTATTCCAGTCTTATGTATAATGAGAATAAGAACTGGACTAAGAGCAGACAGAACTGCGCAGACAAAGGAGCAGACCTGGTGATCATAAACGACAGGTGAGAGAGAGGGAGAGAGATAAAGACTTTTATTTTAACCATTCATGATGCGTTTTACTGTAAGAAGTCATAAAATAGCACCTGTTTGTAACGACGCGGGTCGCGCGAGGGGCAGAGCCGTGCTTAAACTGTTCAGAACGGGCAGGTGCGCAAGCTGTTACCAGGCGGAGTTCTGAACAGGCAAAAGCACGGCCATTTATACAGCCGGTTGCTAGGCAACGCCGCCGTCAGGCAATCAGCCTGGATGAGCCACACCTGACGGCGTGTTTATTTAAGGGTCCTGATACTGGCGCACTTCGTGCGATCATTTAGGTAGCACCGGTGAAGGTATCAGGGCCAAAGAAAAAAACTATTTCCCATAAAGACAGAAAGAAAGAAACTAAAATAAAAGACAGACAGCTGTTTAGGGACAGAGGCAAAGCCCCAGCCTCTGTCTGTTTAAGACGCCGGCGAGAGCGAGTGCGATAGAGATAGAGAGAGCGGCACGCAGCAGTACAGCGTGCGCGCTCAGTACGGTATATTAGTGCACGAAGCATAAACTCTCTCTCTCTCTCTCACAAAAGTCCTCGGTAAGGGTGAACACCCCGAGAGGACAAGTTTTATTTTATTTTCCAGAGCTCCGTCCATTCTCGCGTGGACGGCGGAGCTCTGTTTATTTTGTGTTTACAGTTTTCATTGGTTTTCTTTTTAATTTCCTTAATTAATAATCCCACGCTATCTCCAAACGGGAAGGTCTTCCCATGTGTATCACAAGCACTCTCACTAACTCCTATTTCATTAACCCACTCTAACGCCCAGCATAAGGGCTCTTATCATTAAAAACACCGCGTGGTGCGACTCTCCATACCGCACCACCGTAACACTGTTTCAGGTTTTGTGTTGGGATGTTGGCTGAAACTTAGATAGCACACCACTGAAGGGGCAGCAGCAGTGCATATATTGGTCCAACGTAATTTATGTCCATTGGCCCAACATTGGTGGGGCCAAAGATAGGTTGGCCCAACATTGGCACAATGTTGGTTCAGTAGATAATCACAAGGTTGTCCCAACGTTGGCACAAAGTTTTTGCAGTAGATAATGGCAAGTTTGGAAACTGGAAATGAAATTAGACTTTCAACTAATTTTAATGATTTATTGTATTATATTATATCATATTATATTATACTGGAAATACTAGTTTTCCAATAATAAAACACATTTATATCTCCAGAAATGTACTTGCAAACATATTAAAACTAATACAAACTAAGAAAATACTAATGTAAACACAATGATAAATTACAAAATAAACACCTTGTACTACCACTACCACTCTCAGCAAGGTGGACGAGAATAAATGCATACAAATAAAGTACCCATTGCCTCAGACTGTCTTTTATCTCAGGTGGCTCCTCATCGTCATTCACCTTGGTGGATTTCTCCATCAGTTTGGTCAATGTAGCTCAGCTGTTCTTTATCATCAGTGTCTTCATCAATCAACATTACAGCATCTTTGGAGAACTGTGACTCTAGTCCGTGTAAATATATCAGCAATTTGAGAATTGTACATGACAATGTACTTTAAAAAATTTCTCCAAAATATTCATTTTCAATCAGCAAAATGATGAGAAAAACAGAGATTTTCCACATTTGGCTCAACTCAGCTCAACAACAGTTTTAAAGCACACACATTTTTCTCCAGATAAAACAAAGTAAACACAGCAATTCAAACAGTAAATAACCTAGCAAAAATTGTCAAATGATATGTTTCACATGTCGACTACCTTAGTACATGTATTCAATAACCAAATAAACATAGAAAAATGCTAAAAAGCAAACCAATACGTACTGTATATGTAAGGTTTTATAATATTGTAAGACATTGTAATCTAATCAGTTCAGATTCCTGTGTCCTGAGAACAGCCCCCTCACTGTGCTTCCTTATGCCTTCTGTGGTAACACCTTCTATATCCTGTACCCAGACGAATATACATCCAAATGGCTCTTGTCTGCTAGAACCCTTTTGTTTAATCAGGAGAATGTAAATGTATGTCCTCTCTCCTGTTTGTCTCCGGGTCCCTCTATGACTGACATGTGAATGACTGGTTCTTTTGATGTTCGGGACATAGCACTGTTTAAATGTGCTCTCATGCTGAGAATAAACTAGAGATCTTCAGACATATGCCTCCCAGTCGATCAGGTCCGGACCGTTAAGTGTATCAAGGTGCAGCAGACACAACAAGCTAAAACTCTTCTTCTCTTAGCTTAAAACTTAGCTCGGACACACTTCTTCTTCATTTAAAACAGTATATTAACCCTTTAACGTTTCCGGCACTTACTATGGCAACAATCCCTATGGTTCTAACCTCGCTATGGCTCCCAATGCTACTATATTCATTTTCAACAGGTTGATTAGCTTAGCATAATAGTGCATAGCTAAACATATTTCTCACCACATTACATACAGCAAAACTACTAACTGTATGTTTTTCATGTTTCCAACACAGATTCTCAACACTCTTATATCTATCTTACACAAGGGAATTTACATATCATTAGGAGGAATATTAACCCACCTGTATTTAGGAGCAATGAGGCTTGTGTTTAGCTTGGCTGCAGGACTTAATCAGCAACACCTGGTCTCGCTTGGGTTTTAGGGTCCTCCCTATAGATAAGCGCCATCTAGTATATAATTTTAGAAAACATAAGAAAGATAATAATAATAATAATAATAATAATAATAATATAAATTGGGGTGGCTTATTTTAACGGTTACACCTTATGGACTGTACCACAATTACCTTAGTAAAGATTGCTTTTAGCTGCTGTCTTAACTGCATATTATTTATTTTATGTACATAAATTTGTAACCTTTTACACTTGCATCTGTAATTTTTGCCATAAATAACAAAAGAGAAAATAGAAATGAATAATAACACATTATCACCCCTGTTTAGTTAACATCATGGTGAATCTGTTTAGATATACTTTACGCTAAAAGGACATATATTAATAATTATTAATAATCATAATTTATGATAATAGGACATATATTAATCCAGTAATATTGTTAAAAGTGTTTGTGATGTGCTAGAGTGCCTGAACGATAATAGGAAAGTTGTTATTTCTCTGTCTTGTTTTTTTATTATTATTTACATTATTTAGTCATCGTTGATCATTAAATATTCATAGTTCTTGAGGCGATATTTAGGAAATAGAATTATATTCACAAATAGCAAGCAATTCTCAAAAAAGCAATGTCTGTCCTTGTACACATTGTTCACAGGTGGAAAGTGGTGATACTTCCTGATATGTGCACACACACACTTACAGGATTGGTCAGTCAGTAGAGTGAATGCAGAGAAGTGTTGCCGCCTATCAGGGAGAATAGGAGCAACACAGGTGACATTGTTGGACCAACGTTGGGCCAAAGGCGGTATATACTGTGTTTGATGCATAGTTCTTTCAATGTTATTTACGTACTAGATTGACCCTCATATAAGCTCCTGATGTGATGGCATCATTGAGAGAGCCTGCTTCACTGATTAAAGCAATATAATTTAATTTCCAATTTTTATTTACCATCACTGTGCTGACATTGGGAAAGCCTTGTTAATATTTACTCAATCAACGGACCAATGGACAAAATAACGTTGGGCCAACCACTGATGCCAACATTGGCCCAACGTTTGTCAGAGCACTGACAAATAGGTTACCAAAATTTTGCCGATGTTGGGCCAACGAAGTATTGCTATCTGGGTTCAATTCCCAGAGTGCACCTCTGTCACATGTTTGGATTGTGATCGCCCGCAGCTTGTTTAGGCATATACGGTAAATAGCTATTGGAGTCCTTCTTACCACTGTTTTCATATGACTGTTTCTGGATTGTTTTGGTTTGTTCAAGTCCTAGCAAGTCAAACTATTAGTTCTGGATCCTGTTTTGGTTTTGTTTGTCTGTGGTTAATATTCTTAGTGTTTAGGTTTCCCTGGCCTTACCTAAAATCTTTTGGTCCAGCTCACGTTTTCTATCATGTGAATGCCTAGGAACCTGTGTGTCAGTGCCTTTGATGATATGAGGCAGCAGTCTGTGTTGGGGATGAGGTTGTTTTCCTGTTCATAGACAAGAATGTTTTTGACCAGTTTTCTGTAACCAGACCCATCAACATCCTTGATGGAGCCCAGGATGGTCATATCACTTAAATTAGTTAAGTTAAACCTTTCTTAGTCACATATACATTACTGCACAGTAAAATACTTTATTCGCATATCCCAGCGTAACTGAGGTCAGAGCACAGGGTCAGCCATGATACTGCGTCCCTGGAGCAGATAGGGTTAGGGGCCTTGCTCAAGGGCCTAACAATGGCAACCTGGTGGAGCTGGAGCTTGAACAAATGACCTTCCAATCAGTAATTCAGTACGTTAGCCCTTTGAGCAGTTTGGGGCTGAAACAGCAGCCACAGTGGTCCTGTGCTGACTGTAAATTCAACAGAGCTCCTGTCTCCAATCCTCACCTGTGGTGGTGCATCAGCTTCACAAACAGCTTTTCCAGGCAAGAAGGCAGTACCAAGTCACAGAGGTGCATCCTTATATATATTCTGCTGTAGTCCAAGTGTTGAAGAATATGCTGTAGGGCCATGGCTGCTTCATCACCCACTGATCTCTTGGGTTGGTAGGTGAACTGAAACGGGTCAATGGTATCTGGGAGCAGAGAGTTGATAGCTGACAGTACAAGTTTTTCTATGCTCTTCATTTGAAATAAATGTTGTCTGTTTTTTTTTTTTTTTTTTTTGTCGCTGGTAGGATGACGGGAGACATAAAAAGAGACAAGTTAAAGATGTGTACATACCTGCCAGCTACTCATAACAGGCTTTAAGTAATCTTGGTGATATGCTGTCAGGTTCTATTGCTTTGCAGTGGTTAACTTCACTTTAAAACCTGGAGCCCTTTTTTTCATGGGGATTTTAAGGGGGAACTGTGTTTAGTCTGCCATGTCTGGCTTAGAATTTGTTGATGACTGCTGGGAAGATGATGTCTCTGTCCTGTTCTGGTCCTAATTGTTAGTTAGTAGTTAGTAGTAATAGTTAGTGCCAGATGAATATCATGCCACATGGTGCATGTGTTGTTCTGCAGGTAGATGCTTATACGTTTTTAGGGTAGACCCATTTTGTAGCTTTGAGTTTTTCTATGCTCTTAATTTGAATAAATGTTGTCTGTTTTTTTTTTTTTTTGTTTTTTTTTTTTTAGAATTTGGTGACTAGGAAGGTGGTGTCTCTGTCCTGTTCGGTCATAATTGTGTTTCTCTTGTATCTAGTGCCACATGGTACATGTATTGTTCTGCAAGTAGATGCTTATAAGTTTTTGCAAGAATGTATCAGGTGGCCATATACTCCTCTTCATCCTTTGTCTTAAAAGCTTCCTGTGTATATCCAAATTAAACCAAAATTTTGATTTTAGAAAATGCAAACGGCTCTCGAGGGAACACAAATGGAGGTGCATGAGTTAATGTAATCACTGTTTCTGTGTATTCATGGATATTGCCCATTATTTACTTATTACTTATTAATATAACTAATATATTCAGGTCTATGATTTCTAGGCAGCTCTTCAGGTTTGCCAGTGCACTTTTGGGCCATGTGTTTAGTGTTGGCTTTTGCAGAAGTGCCAAGTGGTCAAATTTCCCAATACGAGGTTTGGGTTTAGCTGTGCATTTCTGATATTGCTGTAGCAGTGGTCCAAAATATTATTTCCTTTGGTGGGGAAAAAAAGAAAAAAAAAATGGTGGAATTTTGGCATCTCCCATAACAAGGAAAGCAGGATCAGGCTAAATGTTTTATGCTTATTGATTTTGTTTTACAGCAATTTTTGTGCAGCTTCCTCCTTGGCAGAAAACTAAAATTGCTTTCCAACAATGAAATTAGACCTTGACTAAAGAAAAAAAAAAACTTTATCACTATGTGTTGGCATCAATATGACTACAGGAAGTTACAGGACTACTGGAAGTTTTCTTCGATCCCTGTCTCATTAATATGTAAATTTTAAAATATCCATAGAAAGGAGATAAAAGCGGAAGGAATATCAGATGAGGACAGCCATAGCTAGAAAGAAAAGATCTATGAGACTTAACCTTTTTTTGTTTGTTTAGCTTTTTATGTTTTTTTTTTCCTGAGTCATTTTTTTCTCTTTTCCAAGCTTTTTTTTTTTATCATTTTTGCTAAGCCAACTTTTTTTTATAGTTGTGCCCTAATTTTGTATTCTTGTTAAAGATGTAAAACGTTGTCTGTATTAAAAAAAAAAAAAAAGTCAGAGATCACAGTTTCTCTAAAAGTCTCATCCAGAAAATTATCTAATGTGTGCTGTATGTTGAGGCATTGGTGTTTTTCTCTCTTTACAGCAGCGATCTGGCCCAGGCGTTTCTCAAGATCTGGTAACAAAATTTGACCCAGACTATTTTTGTACATTGGGCCAAATACGGCACAGATCTGTCCTGCACATTTGATGTGAATTATGTCAAAACTGGTCCAGCTCATACCCAGGGATCATTATCACATCTGGTACAAATGTGGCACAGGACATGCATAATTGCCCAGCTCCAAACATTAAACCCCTGCTTTTTACTTTTTTCAAACTAAGAGAGATGTGACCCACGTTTTATCACTTTGTAGCAATATTATTAGCTTTATTTTGTAGTTTTATCATTATCGTTTTAAATTCTATTTTATATCTTGTAACATACATTATATTGCCTATACCATGTGTATACACTAAAAATAATACAATAACAGTTCATAAATATTTATTTTACATGACAAGTTTAAACATAAAGGGTATAAAGAGCAAAAAGAGATTTCAAGAGAACAAAAGTAAAAAAAAAAAAAAGAGTAAAATACAAAAGGAAATACAGACTGAACTAATAAATCCACTGTCTAGCCAAAAAAAAGGTTGCTGTTACAAAAGGGTCAAATTACTGGCCTGCCAAAGACAGAAAACAACTAAGCATATTTGAAATGACTTAAACTAAATAAAAAACTGTTCAACACATTAAAACCTTTTGAAGATGGTATCATTCGCACTCCTAACGCGACCGGCACGAGGACCCGGAAGTAGTACAGTCGCGACTCAGGAAGCATAAAAGGAGACAAGATGGCGCTTTACACTTTCTCAGTCATTGAGTTTTGCCCATGCTATCGCTGACGCTTCGCCCGTTTAAACGTGAGTCCTCACTTACTTGGGTTTTCGCTTTCGATTGGATGTGTGTATTTAGAATGTGGGCTTATTTGTGTAAACTCTTGCTCTTGCTTCGGAAGAGTTCTAAAAATAACCAGCGTGGTTATACTCGCGCTACTTCCGCGTTTGGGTTTACTATCCCGCTACAGGGCCAACTGCTAGTCTTCTGGTCCATCTCCGGTTAGTTTGTGACAGAAGCCCATAACAATTCTAGAAAACATGGCTCATAGCCCAATGCTGTCGTTGCCGTGATCATTCAGCAAGTGGAATGCTGTTTATTGAAAATCGACAAATAACAGTTACAGGGTCAGAGTCTTTAATAACAGGGCAGTGTTGAGCCATTCACCATGATTTACCATGCACTGTACACGATGACTTTTCACCATTGTTAAATTTTTTGCATATTTATAGTTTGGTGCTGAATGTATTAATGAAATCTTAGTGAATGACTGAAAACAGGAAAAATTGAGTTTTCACTGCAACCAATTATTTCTACTGATTTTCAGCTCCGTAGCCTATAGCAAATTGGAGGCTCAACGGTAGCCCAATGATTCCCACACAATGCTCAAACCCCAGACATTGGATACAGTGCCAGATCCAGACTGCGATGCTTCCTGACAGGATGCTTTCGATGAGGTAGATACAGAAGTTCTTCACCCTGAAAGAAGAAAAAGGAATAAACAGTGTATTTGGTATCACTGACAGCCACATCCACATAAAGGCATTAATTCACTGATCTGAGCTTCAGGTTTTTCATCATGGAGCATAAAAATCTAGTCTGATTAGCTGCACATGAGTGTGATACGTTCAGTCATGATGTGCTCTAATTCACTCGGGCAGCCCATACTGAGTCCACTACAAAATGTGTATCTAAAGGCCCCTTATTCGAGTCATGCATAAGCAGGGATTTCCTCACTGTGTGTACGTACGAGCAGCAGATCCTTTTTCAGAATCCTGTATTTAGAAGACCCTGAATTACGATGTTATCTGTTACACTCCTGTCCCACACACACCCTGCAGCAAACACTAGGAATGAGATGGACACAAAGCACAATTCAAGTGCCATTCACCACTTTTAAGTGAAACTCATGGCTTTAATAGAAAATCTGTTAATGTATTTATTTAGTACATCAACTATGTATAGACTGAGGTTTTGCAATAGCTTAATTCTCAAAATATATAATGAAAATATTCTAATGATTTCTGTAGAGGGTCTTCAGATATAGATACATAACTGTTGTACTTTCTAAATAATACTTGAGTTCATGATGAGGATGATGAGGATAATCTCACCTGGATACTGTAGATCTGTACACAAGACCTGCTGCTGTGATCATAAAGTCTGTCCTGTGCTCATTCACACTCTAACTGAACACCATGTCAACACACTGAGTGCTGTTAGTTTTCATTCTTCTACACCTGCATACTGAACTGATTTATAACCGCACCATCAACAGCATCATACACAACCCATAGATCCTCTTCTCTTCTGAGTCTGCTCCCTCTTAAGACTTCTTCCGCGTGTCATCTCTGAGTTTTTAATCACCGTTCACTTTTCAATGAGGATCTAAATCTCAATCTACACCTGGGCTTCATGTGAAGCTGCTTGTCTGCTGTTAAGAGTTTTACTGAAGTGAGTTTAATAAACAGCATTAATTTATAAAGCAGCACATCACTGTTTCACCTCCTAATAACTGATCTACCAGTGCATCACCCTCATCAGTCTATAATTCACTCGTATTCACTGCTTACATGTAGAAGTCTTGGTCTGTATGACAGATTACACTGAAATGATTTTAGTTCATTTCTCAGGAAATGTAGATTCTGTTAAAACATATTCACAGTCTGTAATAAAAGTCTAAAATTTAATTCAGAAAACAGACACTTGAGACATGAATTATAAACAGAAAAAATAATTTATTGATTACTAAATTCCAAATTTATTTAAATCTAAAGAAATATCCAATTATTAGCTGACTCTTAGGGGAGATGTGGCCTCTGTGGCCTGAATGCTACAGGCAAAAACATATACATTTGACCCATGAAATTTGCGCGAGGTATGTTCCTAAAGCACCCGCGAATTATTTTAAAAAAAGCCTATAAATGCCTATTTTTATAGTTTAAACCCTAAATATTTTCCCCAAACACTTCATTTTATTTCAAACTCAATGTAATACATTACATTTAAAACAGAATGTAAAAGTAAACCTGTATACTGTACAGTACTGTACTGCTGTGTCTCCCGCTAAAATGTAAAAAAAAAAAAACAGATGTTACCCCTATATGTACTTTAATTCATTCAAGCGTACTGTAGGGTAAATACGGTAATAATTCACCATCACAAGCCGTGTTTTCCTCTACGTTTGTTTTGTGTTCTCTTTACAGTACTAAAGATTTATACAGTGTTATATTTTATATGGAAATTTAGCAAAATTTACATTAATCTTCATGTTAAAAAATTAGTAAATTATATTGTTCTTAATAATTAAAGCGCATGAAAAATTACATATTGTCAATAAAACAATTATTAGGTAGTTTTCTAAAGAAAAAATCTGAGAACGACTGAGGCCATGAACTCTGAACTGCGACTTACCAGGGGTTAACTGTATAACAGACAGCTTTGTGTCACAAGCCAGCTAGATCAACCCAGCACTTCCAGAGCCTAAACTCCACTCCAGTTTTTTTCTCCCTGCAAGCTCACCTGTTGCTCACGCACACCTGAACGTGATCATTCAATCATCTCTCGGCTTTTTAAGCACGCCGAAAGAACCATTCAGTGCAGAAGTGTCTTACTCGTGTGCCTCGTGTTTTTCTTTGCCCAGTGTTTTTTGTGTGTTCTAATCTCGTTCTCAACCCTGTCTGTTTCTCGGATTTCTGTCTCGTTTTTGCCCCTCGGTACCTCTGCTGACTCATGTGTATGACCTTGCATGTTTCTGGATTCATTTGCCCTCACTGCTGGATTCCTGGTTACCGATCGCGCATGGTAAAACGATACAGTAATCCTTCACTGCCCCATTCCCCGTAAAGCGACTGCCATTTCCCCATATAAGGACATCAGAGAGAAAGCTCAAGTTGCGCGCTGACCTCCGTTCTCTCCTCGGAAACTAAATCGCTACTGTTAACATCCTCTGCACGCAAAGCAGATTTACAGCAAGAGACGCTAGTCAGATTCGCCCGTGTTCACTTCCGGGATAGTGGAGATTCCCTCGTGTCATAGCCCCGCCTCCAGCCTCATCACTAGGGGCTTCCCCATTCACTCCCATCATTCTCTGGTTCACACACACATGCACTGCTTCTCTCCTCTGCTCCTGCTGCACCTGTTTACCAAGGTTCCTGTGTCGAAATAAAATTCCCTTTCATGCATAGTGGTCACTTCAGTGGACAGCTATTCAAAAGCTGTTCTCTTGTGTATACAGGGGTTCGTTCGGTTGTTATAGTTGCATATAGGCCAACACAGTGGATACTTGTGCATCACCCCTTACACTGCCACCTATTGGCCAGTCAAGGTAAGTGCATTTTTTTCTGGATAATTTGCCAATTTTCATACAAGATAGATTGGAAAAGGAGATGAGAGGGACATGATGATGTGAGAGGATGATAGCATATCATAGGGGAGAAAGAGCATTTGTTGACCCAAAAACAATATTTGGCACTTTTTGTAAGGGCATATTTAACACCTGTTAACTGATGTAAACAAATATATATATATTTTTGTTTGTGCCCTGGATGTTATGCCAAATTGTAATAACTGGTTACATTTTATTTTCACATAGTATATCATTTTCTTCCATTGGTTAGTGAAATGCATATTTCTTTGGTTCAAATGTCAAATGCATGGTGTCCACCTGAGTGGACATATTAGTAACTCCATGAAAAATAGGTTTATATAAAAAAAATCAATTACATTTTATTTTCAAGTCTAGAGAGGAATATAAACATTCAGGGAAAAACATCTTGACTGAGGTTCTCATAATTCATGCATGAAAGGGTTAAAATTAAAAGTCCCTGTTTTTCTGCTATTGGGTTCACTCTCACTCAGCCGGGCCCTGACAGTACACTGCAGTCATGACGAACCCAGCAGATGCATCTCACCCAAGGCCCAGTCTTTGAACTAGGTCCCAGCCCAGACCTAGTGCCCGTTTTGATGCCCGGCTACGTCAGATCATTGCCCAGCAGGGGGCTCTTGTAAATTCTCATCAGCTAAACCTCCAAAAAATCTCCCAGACAGTATCCCAGCTATCAACGCAATTTCAACAAGTGTGCTCTACTCTTCCTTCCACTCTGACACCACTGGCTCGCTACAAACCTTGTCTGCCTAATCCTCAACCATACAACGGCAACCCTGGTACATGGCATTCCTTCCTGTCTCAATGTTCCCTGTTACTCGAACTCCAGCCATCAACCTTCCCCACTGAAAGCTCCAAGGTGGCATATATCATCACTCTCCTTACAGGGAGAGCCTATGAGTGGGGGACTGCCGTCTGGGACGCCAAGAACACTTGCCGTGCCACCTTTAACACCTTCATTGAAGAGATGAGGAGGGTATGTGACCGCTCCCACGCAGGCCGGGAGGCCGCGAGAAAGCTGCTGGAGCTGTGTCAGGGTTCCAGATCAGCTTATGATTATGCCATCGATTTCAGGACTTTGGCGGCCGCCACTCAGTGGAACACCCAGGCCTTGTATGACACCTTTCTGAACGGCCTTTCAGAGTCAGTCAAAGACCAGCTAGTTTCTCAGCAGCTCCCTGAAAACCTAAACGACTTGATGGATCTAGCAGGAGGTGTGGATTCACGCCTCAGGCAAAGGCACCACACCAACAATCAACCATGACTCATGGCCAGCACCTTCCCCACTCCAACCATTTCAGCCAGCTCCCCAGCTGAACCCATACAGATTGGTCGGTCCTGGATCTCACCAGAGGAACGGCAACGTCGAGTTCTGGTGGGAGCGTGCCTCTATTGTGGCAAGGTCAGTCATCTATGTCTCCAGTGCCTGTATAAGAACAAGCACCCCCCCAGTTAACCTAGGCACACTGGAGGGGGCATCCCAAGCGCATCTGCCTAGAGACCGCTGTCAGTCCGTGCCCTCAGTGGAACGCTCCTTCTTCCGATTACCCGGCGAACCGTTCCAGTCATGCAGAGGACATCGGGAAATCATTCAGAAGAAATTTAGTTCCTCATCATGCAAAAAGCTCAATCCCAGCTGATTCTTGGATGCCCCTGGCTCATCTGCCATAACCCACAGATAGATTGGCCATCCTTGGATGGAGCCCCCTCTGCCTAGCCTCTGTCCCTCTCCAGTAGCAACCTCCTCAGAGGAATTTCCTGACCTCTCCGTGGTCCCGCAGGACTATGCTGATCTCAAGGCAGTGTTCAGCAAGTCTCGGGCTACCTCTCTCCCCCCCAGCCTCCCCTGTTCCCCTCTCAGGAGGAGGAGGTCTCGGTCCCTTCTGCTCAAGCCTTCGTTCGTTGATGCTGGAGAACTTGATTAAACATTAGGTCGAAGATCTGCCAGACCGTCTCAGCCTTCAAACGACAAGCTTTGAGGGCTCCGCTATATCGAGTGGGCCAAAGGGTCATGTTGTCCGCTCGTAATATCCCCCTCAAGACCATCTCTCGCAAACTGTCAACCAGGTTCCTCGGCCCATTCACAATCGTTAAAGTCATCAACCCCTGCACTGTTAGATTTCGTCTTCCCTCCACCGTCGGATAAACCCCTCATTTGACGTCTCTTAGACTCATGCTGCACCTGTTTACTAAGGTTCCTGTGTGTAAATAAATTTTTTAATTAAAATTAAAAGTCCCTGTTTTTCTGCTATTGGGTTCACTCTCACTTAGCCGGTCCCTGAAAATGGCGGCCATGTTGGCACACCCATGACTGTAAAGTCATCCAAATGCAGCTCTTGTGTTTGTACACTACTGTCACTACTGTAGAATTTGTAGCATTTCCCAAACAAATCTGAATGAAAAATCAGGAAATCAGGTGACACCAAGATGGTTACAGAGTTATTAATAGTAATGAGGATTTTTCAGACACAACACACTGACCTACACAGATACACATGTACATTCAATTTACTGCTTTTAATTCACATACAGCAATTCAGTTAAAGATTGTCTTCTCACAGATCCAAATATATTCTTTTTTACAGGGATAATCACCCCAGTTGTTCACAGAATCAGCCTTATCCCCAGTTATAACACAATCCTCATCTTCTGCAGCACTGTTGGGTTCTCCATCTCCCCAAAACCTGAAGTAGAGAATCAGAGGATCTGTTGTGTTTCTTAGAATAATGAAGAGTCAGTAACTGTATCATAAGCAAATTATTAGTTCAGTGATTTCTTACTCAGTAATCAGTGTTGTATCGTCCACCCACTTCCACTTGTTCTCTCCAACTCTGTAATTCAGACCAATCCATGCTTGTCCACCACCCCGCAGTTTATTGACAAATTCCTGTCAATGTTTGTAGTAAAAATATAAGAATAAATAAGAGTCTCTCTCTCTCTCTCACTCTCTCTCTCATACACACACACACACACACCTGTTCCTCTGTGCTGGTTATGATCACCAGGTCTGCTCCTCTCACTCTGCAGTTCTGTCTGCTCTTAGTCCAGCTCTTCTGCTCAGTAGTGATGGAGTAAACACTGGAGCTGGAATAAGTCCATCCTGAAAGCAAAGATTTAAAAAAAAAAAAAAAAAAAAAGAAGTGAAGAACGGCAACATTATTTTTGCCGTAACATTATTATTTTTATAGTATATTTTTAAGTCAGTATTTTTTTCCTCCATAGATACATTTGTGTTTATCATTTCCTAGTGTCATGACAACAACAACAACAACAGACTACTACAGACTCGCTGCTACAGTATGGAGCAAGTGATAACAGGAACAGACTTGTTTTAGTGATGTTTAACAGTAAATGTATTCATGAATGGTTACAATTATGTTCATTAATAATCATGTGACAGTTCTGCAGTAAAGTGTTACTCACCCAGTTTTAAAAACCTCTCGAGTTCCTCTCTCTCCCTCTGTAACTGCTCTCTCCCTATAGTCACGTTGTTGTTACTGGTCAAATTGTTGTATTTGATTGACAGCATTATGACGACAATCAGCAGGAGGACACACAGCAGCACCAGACACACTGCAATCAGTCTGGACCACCTGCTCCATGCAGTGTCTCCACCTAATGATAAGTGATCACAGAGACGTGTTTATTTTCATTTTTTGAAATGTGTTTAACCAAAGTAATTTCACTGACAGACCGCGGCCCTGAACACATGTACATGGTCATATTTGCAGTTATCCACATGTTAGTGGAATATTAGCGTCCATGTAAACACTCCTAGTCTACAGGATCTGTCATGTGTTTACATGGATATTAATATTCCACTAATAATCATAATAATGGCCTGATCTAAATAAAACTACATCAGTCAGAACAGTATGAGCCGATCCAGATGATCAGTCTGAGCTTTTAACTGTAATGAGATAGGAGGTGTAAACACTGATAATCCATTCAGTAAGTAAATATCAGATGTGTAAACACTAAATCTGATTGTTTATCACTTGATGGAACTGTCACGTTCCTGTCACGAAACGCCGTCATTCATTTCTCCTTTTTCCCCATGATGTAATGCTTCCTCTCTCACATGCTCATGTTTTCGTCCTGGCTGTCATGCTTTTCCCCACGACCCCGCCCCTTTATACACCGGCATCCCATTCACAACTAATTTCACCCGCCATTTAAGGAAGTGCAGAATGCTGCCAGATTATTGCGTGAGCCCAGTTTTCTCGTGTTTCTTTTTCGTGTTAGTTGTTTCCGTTCTCGGTATTCTAGCCTCTTGTTTTTGGATCTTATTCGCTGTTTGGTCCCCTGCTGGTTTTGACCTCTCGCTTTGGTTCACGTTTACGTCTCTCCTCGCTCTCCTTTTGGATTTTTCGCATCACTGACTGACAGACTGGCTTTGAACTTTTTTTCCAAATTATTATTCTCTGACACACAACACTGTCCATGACAAAATATTTAATTTCATAACTTCTATTATAATTTTTAGAACATTTTGGATGCATAAACTTCCACGTTTTGAGCAAAGCTAATTTTCATGTGTTGTGATGATCCAATCACATCGCTTCCTTCTTTCATGTGATCAGTAAAGATATTTCCTGTGTAACACAGTGGCTCTGAGTAGTTTAAATGTGTTTAAAGGGTTTTTGGAGAACATGTGGTGTCCATTGAAAAAAACATTTACACTCTTTTCCTGTTGCAGCAGTAATGAATTAGACGTATGATTTACTTAACATCCACAATGTGTTCTGTGAAACAGGACATTATGTGATTTGGATGTTTTTTGTACACCGTGTTATACTGTATACTTAACAAAGCCATGTGGGATTCTTTAGTGTAAACACTGTGCTGAAGACGAGAAATAACTTTACAAAACTTTGTGCACAAGAGACATTTGCAAGTGCTGTACAGTCATAACACAGCTGCAGCCCCTATATACAGGCTATTAAAAAAAAAAAAAAGTAAAATAAAATATTTTTTGTTCAGTACATTAAAATAATTTAGCAATAAAACAACAATCACTCTCACTCATTATCTATAGCACTGTACAGGGTCAAGGGTCTCCTGGAATACAGGCAATTTGAAAATGACAATTAGACTACTCGGCATGTCTTTGGCCTGTGGAAGGAAACCGGACTACCCGAAGGAAACCCACCAAGCACAGGGAGAACATGCAAACTCAACACACAGAGCCGAGACAGGATAAAAATAAAATAAAGAAATCAGGAAAAAGGGAAAAGATTCAGCTGGTCCTCACACTGCATTAAAGGTCAAAGAGTGTGAAAAAGTCTTGTGATTTAAAAAGAGAGAGACCTGCCCCTTGTAAAGTGACAGCTCATTCCAAAGCATTTAGATATGGCCATTAAGCATGCAAGTTTTTTTTTTTTTCCCGCAAGTTGTCTTGCTCGGTCCCGCGAAATCCCTCAAGCACTAATTTAGAATTTAAATAAATGTGATGTGCTTCACAGAATATATATATATACACCAAATGGTGCATGGTAGGACTTTATTGTGTATATAGGCACTCTGAGCTCATGTACCCGCCCAACACAGCCTCACCTCAGAAAGAGCTTCTGAAAACTATTGCTGGCTGTGATGTCTCTGCAGTGGTGAAACAGCAAATTAATTTCATTTGGGGTATTTCTAACAGGCAATATACTGTATTTACATTATGTGAAGTTTTGGGATCTACTAAACACAATGGAATGTGTCAACCTTGCAAGAGTGTTAATTTACTACTGGTAAGGTATAATAAAATAACCCAGCACTTTAGCATTTATCCAAGCTAGAGCATCAATTTTACCCACTGGTTGGGTCAAATGAACAACCCAGAATTAAATGGTTAAACCCACCACTTGGGTCAAAACAACCCAGCACATGTTCTGTGCAATAATGACCCAGCTGCTGGGTTAAGATTGGGTTGTTTTTTAACCCAGCAGTTTTAGAGTGTATATTAAAGACATTTTTAATATATATTCTCCCCGGAATCATGGGGAGAGAGCTGGTAGGCCCCTTTATGGTCCCTGAAGGTGTATAAAGTATATAGAGTTTTTGACTGACCACTTTCTTCCATGGTACAAAAAGTGCCTTCCGTAGCAAAATCATCTTCATGCATGACAATACACCATCTCATGCTGCAAAGAATACCTCCGTGTCATTGGCTGCTATGGCCATAAAAAATGAGAAACTCATAGTGTGGCCACCATCCTCCCCTGACCTCAACCCTATTAAGAACCTTTGAAGCATCCTCAAGCAAAAGATCTATGAGGGTGGGAGGCAGTTCACATCAAAACAGCAGCTCTGGGAGGCTATTCTGACATCCTGCAAAGAAATTCAAGCAGAAACTGTCCAAAATCTAGGAGTCAGCGGACCCACCGGCGGGTTCAAATGCATTTTTTTTCTGGTAACCATAAAAAGAACTTAAAAGGCTCTGTATTTTTTATCATATATAAGTGTAGTACATCATTTAAATCTGAAAAGTGTTTACTTTTATTCATGTATACTCACTATATGAACAAAACATTGTGCTTTTGTAAAATAAAGAAAATAAACAGGGTGCGCTTTCAGCCGTCTCAGTCTCCGTGAATATCTTTCTGAAACCTGTAACGACCAGATAAAGTACTATCAATGGAAGTTGCACTAACTAGAGGCCTTTTTATCTCCGTGATGGTGTTGCGTTAAAAATCAGAAGCACAAAACAGACGACCACACCAATAATTAAACAAACCCAAACGCTGTCTCACCATACTCTCTCTCCCCTCGCCATTTTCCCGGTTGCCCTTTAAAGCCGGGTCAGGTGACCTCTTGCGTCACCACTGAACTCTTGCGACCAGGAAGTAACGTCTCCTGAGAGCACGCTTCAGGAACCAGCACATAGTCAGAGGCAAATATAACTGATTGGGTCCTTTTTTAAAAAGGCACAGCTGTTTTGAGTTTATCAGCTAAATATTTTATGCCTATATATCTTTAAAAAGAGAACACTTATGTGGCCGTGCTACAAACCCGTCACTAAAATTAACTGAAACTCCATGAAAACGTCACACACCAACATGAGAAATATATCTATATAAAGCTTAAAGGATCTACTTTTAAATAAAGCATTTATCATAATTTAAATAAAAAATAAATATTCTCAGTTTTTGTAATCCGTACGAATCCGAGGAGAGGCACAGTCTTTCCGTCGTACTTCATTATCTGATAATGACCGGAGGCAGGACACGCCCACATGCTATTCACAGGGAAAACAGCTGTAGAAGCGCGCGCACATGCGCACACACAAACCAGACATACACACACAGATTCAGTGAGCTTCCTGCACGTGTGGAAGATGTCAGGTGCTGTACGGGTTTCTGAAGCTCTACAGAATGTTCTGGACAGTAGGAGGAGTTAATCTTTTCTTCAAAACAACAGTGAAACTCCGACAGAGAACGGGTGTGATTTAAAGAGTTATTTGCTCCACCAGAGGAGGAGAATCCAGCAAGCTGTTACCATGGGTGAGTTATTAAGTATCATATAATCCTTATTCTGATCATATAAATCTCATATTATTTTATTTTTCCTCATTTTGGCTAGCTTTGGCCAGCTTATATGTAACATTGTCTTTCAATGTCACTGTAAGGTTTTATAATATTCTACGACATTGTGATCTAATAAGAAGATTCCTGTGTCCTGAGAACAGACCCCTCGCTGTGCTTCCTTATGCCTTATGTGGTAACACCTTCTATATCCTGTACCCAGACGAATATACATCCAAATGGCTCTTGACCTCTAGAACCCTTTTGTTTTATCAGGAGAATGTAAATGTATTTCCTCTCTCCTGTCTGTCTCCGGCTCTCTCCATCACTGACATGTGAATGACTGGTTCTTTTGATGTTCGGGACACAGCACCGCTTTAAATGTGCTCTCCTTGCTGAGAATAAACAGAGATCTTTAGACATCATGCCTGTGTGTGTGTGTGTGTGTGTGTGTGTGTGTGTGTGAGTGTGTAGGTAGGTAGGTGTGTGTTTGTGTGTGTGTTTGTCTCTCCTGGTCGATCGGGCCCGAACATATAAGTTTAACAAGGTGCAATGGACACAACAAGCTAAAACTCTTCTTCTCTTAGCTTAAAACTTGGACACACTTCTTCATTAAAAACCGTCACTTACATAGTTTAGGGTAGCATGTAGAAAACACTGCTATTCATGCTACCATACTGCCTTATCTAGCTTAGGACAAACATGCTAGCTCCTGGTGGCTGAAGCTAATGCCTTATGTAGATTACAGATGGTTGTCAGTATCAGCTGTGGTGTAAATATTCGAAAGTATTTCATCTCGTTTTGGATACCTTTAGCTTACGGTAGCTATTTGGTTCAGTTTTTAGTTAGCTCATGACATTGCTATCTATAATGTTATTTAGCACAAACACTTTAGCTCCCGGTGGCTAAAATGCTGCCTCATGTAGCTTATTGATATTCAGATATGAGAATAAAAAGCCCCCCCGCTTTTTTTATTTGTTGTATAACATTACAAAAGCTTGTGTTGTCTTTATGATGGTCATTAGTGATTGATGATGATGATATACAGTAGTTTATTTTATTGTGTTATCATGCTCATGTTGTATTTTTCTTTTTTTAATAAACAGTTGTGACAGTGAAAATGATCAGCCACCGGTTTGATAAAAATAGGGGTCAGGATTTGGGATGGATCTCTTGTAATTTTAAAGTGGATGGACACAAAATAAGTATCTGTCTATACCTGTGACTGTGTACGATCAGCACATGACCTCGGGTTACAGAAGTGTTGCTCCTGTTAGTAACAGGGTCTGTATGCAGTGTAAAGCAGTGTATGGTAAGAAGCAAAAAACACCATGGAAACGTCAGGTATGTAATGTTCACTTATGTCTTCAGTTAAACAGGAACTGCTTTTTTAAAGTGCCACAAAGATGTAAGACTGTGTATAGGGTGTAAGAGTGGACTTTTACAAACCTAACATCCGTTTTTTTTTTTTTTTTTTTTTCATTTTATTGTGCATGGCCATATTTATGCCATAAATTTACCTTCTGTATAAGATGATCTGTGTCCCTCTCTATTAGGGGTGCTCTGACCACTAGAAGCTGTATCGGCCGATACCGATCACCGATTACAGGGTCTACTTGAAGCCTTATCATGTAGCATTATTTATTAAACTATGTCTAACGACATTGTAAATTAAGTATTGAAATTACAAGAAGAGGAATATCATGAATTTACAACTTTATTGGCAAGCAACATGTGCAACACGTCAATTTAAAACATAGCAGCCTGTGCTTGGTTAGTAATTGGGAACAGCTTAGAGCTTGACGAATACAACTTTTCTGTAGATTGTATAAAATTAAATAAAATAACAGACAAGTAGGATGCGAGTCTCCGGAAGTTCTGCAAGAGCCGACAAAGAATTTAAACATTTAAATGTTTAATTTTTTGATCGGAGATATGGTAACATAATCACAGCGCCAAAACTCGCGGTGAATAATGATGACCCGAGCGAAATCACGTTGGTGAGATAGGGGAAATACCGACAGTTGAGTGAGCGGCGCGTGAGTTGCTGCGCTCTCCCGCTCTCTTAGCGCTAGCCAACTTTGAAAACTGCTCATGTTCCTTTACGGGACTAACCTTCAAATGTCTGATGAGATTCGTGCTGTTAAAATGCTTTGGGTGCTTCCCACCTTGTGGAATTGGCTTGTTACACAGGTTGCCGATTGCTAATGTATTGTCTTTTTCACACAACACGTAGAATTGACAGACCGGTGAATCCATTTTAGCAGCGTGCAAAAACATTGTCCCGCGAGTTTTGCGTCATGTGATCGGCTTCTCTATATCGGCCATTATAGAGACTGCCGATCAAACTTCCCAAAGCTATTATCGGCCGATTATGATCGGCGACCGATCAATCGGAGCAGCCCTAATCTCCATTCAATCCTGGACATTTTCTTTGCACTATGTAAGTAAGTAGGTTATGTATAGGGTGTAAGAGTGAGTTATTTTGTCTGTCAGTTAACTATATTCTAAATAAGCAAAAAATATATATATTTTTGTCCTGAAATTATTTTCTTGTAGCATTTCCCTCTGTCACATACCTGACTGAAAGGCTCATTATTCAGATCATTATTCGGGTCTTTGTCTTCTCTTGTGTGAAGTAGAGCATTATTCATGATCATTCACGCCTCCTCGCATACGGACTTTCTAAACAAAATGTGTCTTAGAAAATGTAATTGAATATATTGTTTTCTGTGAATGAGTGATCAAGATGATTATCACATCATTTTGAAACAAAAACTCTAGACAACAAGTCTTGTAAACAAATGTTAGGAATGTGGTTTCTGGCCTTATTTCAGTGGTTTTCAATAATCACGCATAACTGTTATTTTCTCTAAAATGCAAACTTCTACATACATGCTGCTCACATATTACTGTAGCCCAGTTTGTGCTGAATACAGTGTAGTTAGATTTTAGCCATTTATATGTTTATAAGTAACTGAACAATACATAAATGTCAGGACATGTCAGAACTTTGCTGGGGACCCAAAACACCCTCAGAACCCAAAGTAGCAGCTGTAACACTGCAGAGAACAGAGAGGATTCAGGGCAACAGTTCTGAGCCCAGTTTGTCCTTGCTTCTTGTTTTCAATGTTGTAGATTTCTCATGAGCATCCTCACTTTACATGGGAAAGCTTACTCAAATTAAAGTTACATGAAGAATATTACATAAAGTAACAAACAATATTGATAATACATAGAATGTATAATTATTGTAGCTCTTGAAACTAATCAGTATAATTACACATTTCTCAAATATTTTGATTGAAATGTATAAAAGAAATAAAGCATATGTTAAAAATATAATGTGTTAATCAAATGCTAATTTCTATTTATTAAACAAACTTAAATTATAATGTAAATCTAAGTTTAAATTAATAATCATTTTATTATTGTGATTATTTACAAGGTCACAGAATAATTTTAGAGTGCTGATGGTGGACACTAAGTATAATAAATACTGAATCCCAAAATACAGAACTTCTCCTAACTCCAGATTTGTATGATGAAACTCTATGCAAGGAACCCACTAAAACAGGTCTATGGGATGTGCTTTTCAAAATACAGAAAAAAAAAATAATAAGATGACTTAGAATGCTAGCTATCTGGTTTGAAGAGCTTGATATAGCACTACATGTAGCAGGCAGGATATAATGCTAACATGTTTAGACTGTATGTATGAAAAACATTTTCTTTAGATAAACTAAATTTAACAAAATCGAAATATCTAAAATTCTAAAAAAATAAGGGTAACTGATGATAAAATTCAGGTTATCAGGATGCTGAAGTGAGTATTATACCACTTAGCTACAATGCAAGTTTTGTTGTTTTCCAGAAAGTCATGTGACCAATGACAAACAAGGCCTCGCATTTGCTGAAATAACGAGGCTGACTCATTTGTTGCTTGAATTTAAGTGAAGGCTTGTTATATTGGAGTTTTTTTTTTTTTTTTTTTAATTCATAAAGCAAGGTTCAGGAAAACATTCAATGAACGTTACATTTACTTCTTATCTAACACAGGTGCATCTCAATAAATTAGAACATCATTCAAAAGTTGATTCATTTCAGTTATGAAATTCAAAAAGTGAAACTCATTACACACAGACTGATATTTCAAATGTTTATTTCTTTTAATTTTGATGATTATGTCTAACAGCTAATGAAACCCCAAAATTTCCAAAATATCTCAGAAAATTAAAATATTACTTAGGACCAATTAAAAAAATAAAAAAGTTTTACCATAGAAATGTTGGACAACTAAAATGTACTGTATGAGGATGTACAGCACTCAGTACTTGTTTGAGGCTCTTTTGTATGAATTACTGCAGCAATCCAGCGTGGAATGGACCAAAACCCAGGTTGCTCTGATCGCGGCCTTCAGCTCTTCTGTGCTGCTGGTTCTGGTGTCTTGCATCTTGCTATGCACAATACCCCATAGATTGTCTGTGCACTTCACTCGTCGGGCAAGTTTGCTGGCCAGTCAAGTATAGGGATGCCATAGTCCTTAATAAACTAGGTATGAAGATAAGATATATCTTTATTCTTTATTTGTCCCACAGTGGGGGGATTTCTAGTATTTTAGGCAGTGTAGGCAGGTGACAAGTTTTTTTTTGTTTTTTTTTTTTGTGTGTGTGCAGGATGCCATGATTGTCATCTGGACAGCTGTCAAGTCAGCAACTGTCTTCCTCTGCTGAACTTTTTCACAATATTTTTTTAGAACCAATTCAAATTTTCGAAGATATCAAATTTTGGCTTTTCATTATCTGCCTTAATCATAAAAATTTAAATGAATAAACACTTGAAATATATCAGTCTGTGTGTAATAATGTTGTCCACTTTTTGAATTGAATTACTAAAATAAATAACTTTTTGATGATATTCAAATGTTTTGAGATACACCTGTATATGAATAAGGAAAATGCACACAAAATCTTTTGGTTTACATTAATGAGCTCCATCTATCTCATAAAATCTAGTGATATTGTATCTAAGTTTTTTTTTTATTATTATTTCCCTTTTTCTTTTCCTCCTCAGTTAATTTTCAGTTAATTTAGTTTAGATTTGTGTATTGAATCTTTAACACTGACAGGAAAATTTTCAAAGATCAGTTAATTCGGTTCAAAGATCCCAAACAGTGGCTTTAATATTCAAATTAATGTTTATATATATATATATATATATATATATATATATATATATATAAAATAAAAAAAAAACATTGGGACTTCCCTTTCTGTTCTTCACTTGCGGCAATACAAAATGTGTCCACTAGATGGCAGTACAACGAGCTCTTAAATTAAGCTTCATGAAATGAACTTTTTGGTGAAACTATTGGCTAGGAAGCTTCGACACCTAATTGAGGCTTTATTTTGCCATCACTACAGTATGGAGTGTATGGAGAGAGATGGCCAGACTCATAAACCCAGACAATAAGGCAGGTGATGAGAACCAGGTGTGTCATTAATTGGATGATTAATTAAATAAGACCTTAGTGGCTCCATTTAGTGAGGGAAACGGGAACAATCTAAATTCTGAAAGCCTCATAGAAAACAAATAGCAGGACTGATTGTTTTCCTGCATGAAGCCTGAACCTGACTCACACACTACTGCAGTCTGTACTCATTCTCTCTTTACTCACAGAGTTTAGTGCCTTTTGTTGCATGTTTCCTGATTTTTTGAAGACACTCTAGCTCTTTATCAGTTTCTTGCATGTGCTTAAGACTTTTGCACAGTACTGTACCTGTATCCCTTACAGGTACACTTGGAACAGATTAATAATGAGTGATTAAATTACAGGTTAACTATGGACATCATGCAATTACTCTCAAATAAATATTTAAAAAATATATAAAAAACAGCTTTTGAAATCTACAATATTTAAAATTTTAATGACTGACTTGGCAGACATCTTGATAGAACCTCAGGTTTGTGAAGCAGAGGTGCAGTTTCTCTAATGTTTATTCTCTAATTGGTATTTGCTTTAATATAATTAAACCGTTCCAGTACTTTTTGCTCACCTAAGAATTGGGTATGCACAGGATTCTTTTAAGATTACTGAACCACACTTGTGCGCTGATATCATGCATTATGCAAATTATTTTATTTTTATTATTATTTTTCTGTCCTTTCTAACCCAATATGCATTTTCAGCTGATTAACACACTAATAGAAAAAAAAAAAAAATAATTTAGTATTTAGTCACGCAAACTTTTGTTTGAATAGTGTTCAAGCATCTGTGTATTTTATGTGCTTTATAGTATTTGGGCATCCAGTCCCATTCCCAAAATCTTAAAACATTGCTTCAAAAACAGCTTGAATCTCTGCACATAGAAACCCTTTTGGCTTTGTTATCCTGTCATGCTGCATCTTCACTTATTCCTAGTGTACTCTGAATAAAATGTGCTTCTGTCAGTAACGGAAGTTACACACCAGTGAAAGTGGTCACAGAGCGAAGACATTTGAGTTGCACTTTACTCGTACATTAGATGCTCGTTAAAGTCCAGAAGTATTTAAATACTTGTATAACACTGCTGTGCTAAAATAATGTATACATTGCACAAATTTAATATTAATGTTGCTCATGACATCATTACACATTACAACTATTAAGCTTTCACATGCTGATTTTAAGATACAGTAGTTAGTCAAGGGGAATGTCTATTACCGCCGCGCTCTCTGTTGCGGCAAAACGGCAACGGCCAAAATGAATCCGTCGTATTTCATGTAATTCATGAAATGACTGGCAGGTGCCGCAAAATGACATTTTCATTCGACACAGTTTTTAAATATGATTTGAACTTAAGTCATAAAAAAAGTCATATGTTGTATTGAAGAAATACTAGTGATGGTAATTTCCACATCAGAATACTTTATACAACAAACATGTAAAATCAGAACCAGATCTATTGACATTTACTTTACAATAATGAGTTTTAAAAAATGGTTAAATGCTGTTTAGACAGACAAGTTCACTAGCTTACAATTATTAATTAAAATTAATTAATTAATGAAAAAAATAACTGTTATATAACCTCTATTTGTATTGGTTTATTGTTATTATTTTAAGGACATTAAACTTTAAATATAGAAATAACTGGACAAATAGACTTTCAGAATAGAACATTAGAATAACTGAAAAAATACACTCTAAAAGATGCTGGGTTTCTATAAACACCAGGTTGGGTTATTTTCTAATCTTCGCATGAACTGTTCAGAACAGGCAGATCCTCAGGCTGCTACCACGCAGAGTTCTGAATTCAGCATTTTATATAAATAAATAAATAAATAAATAATAAATAAATAAAATTATTCCATTTGTATTTTCCATTTGTAAAATAGTGTAAAAAAATCATGGGTTGTGTATTAAGGCATGTTATGAAAAGAAAACTTTTCATCTTTTCCATCCCAGTGATTAAAAAATTGTAACAATGTCAGTTTTGAAATCCGCAGAAGCTCAGTGGTCCGGGCACAATGTAATAATATTTCCATATATATATGAAGCGCTTCAGTTTCAAATAAACATTCAATGCTGAACACAAACAGCAAAAAAGCAGAATGATAATAATCCACATGCTTTTTTTGCTGTTTGTGTCCAGCATTGAATAATTATTTGACCATGAATGACTGGAATGGCTGAAATAAAGCTACTCACATGGTGTGCACTTTAATTTAAAAAATGCAGTGTTTATTCAGCAAGTATATATTTGTGCTCTGTTGTTTTTTGTGGTACTGAGGGGACTTTTTCAAAAGTCACCCCTATTTGTCGAACTGCTCATATCGGCTCATATCGGCTCATATCGGCAGCGAGATGAAATGTGCAAAGTGAAGGCATGTACCAAAAACAGCAGTTACATTTAATTCATAAAATACTCTGATTACAAACAACAACATAGCACAATGCATGTCTGTGAATGGCTGAAATGTGGTTGTGAATAAGCCTTTTAGTGAATGTAAAATGTTCGTGTGCGCTCTTTCACTTTTCAGAGGTTTGATCAAAAGGCAGAAGAACGTGTGCTATCTCCAGAAATACAACAAACACAAATCAAATTTATACTGGCTAAATAAGCGCTGTGCGAAACACACGCCGATGTAAGCCGTGTAAGCCATAATATACTAACATATTTTTGCTGTGTAGTGGACCACGCACAGCCTCCCGCGGACGAGCCTTACTCTGAATACGCCGTTTTAATGGGGGTGGTACTAAGGAAGTGAAGTTAAAGGGCTCATCTCCACAACAGTGGAGAAAACGTATAAAAGCACGTTTCATACGAATTACATAATCTGCAATTTGTTTTCCATTAGTTTATATAAAAGCAGACATTTCGCTTTCTATAAGTATATATTTTTTACGTCCTTTCACGAGTTTCGGTTCATTTTCTGGGGCACTCAAGTTCACAGATACAAAATAGTGCTGTATCTCTGTTTGCTTTCATTATTTTACAAAATCGTAACGTTTTTCGTCATTGTGAGTGCACTTAAATAAAAGTAGAGTCTTATAAAGGCTATGTATCTTATATAGTTGTATTATAAAGTTTTTGCACATTAATTTGACGACACCTGTGGCACATCCACATTTTCTGGCTACGCGAGTGTTACACATGATAAAATCTAAAGGCTCACTGTGTTAACGTTTACTTTGCCTAAGTTCAATCCTAATAAGATCTTATTTAAATTCAAAATTAGTACTGTAATTTTAGTACTGTGATTAGGAATTCGTTTAACTACAATATTTGACTTGATTTATCTGCTACTACGTGCAGCTCTAAAGGAGCTATGGCTCATTAATCCTTGAGAGAATGAACTAAGGCCTAAAGCATCGTTCTATAGTTATATAGCGCCACTCAGCGGTAAAAGCCAGCAAACGCAGAACCCAAATGCTGCTGCCGTGAGGCGCGATGGTAAAACTAGAATACAGCTTGAGGACCATCTGTAACTGCTGCTTTGCCTCGGAGCTAACTGTTACCCTGAACTGGTTTGCTCCGTGTAATTTTCTTAAATACTTTTTGTATGCATTTTGTGTTTAACTCATTTTGTTTTTGTGCATGTATGCATGTATGTGTGTGTGTGCCATGTGTATGCGTTATCACGGCGTGCGCCCAAATCTATTATCACTCCTCGCTCACTTCGTAGGCACACCTGCAGAAGGGGTGCCGCCTACGTTGGGAGCCTACGAAGTGAGCGAGGCCGGCTGGCAGTGATTAACGTTAATAGGATCTCGGGCTTGCTCCGCATTATAAAAGCAAGGCGTGGAGTTTAGTCTGGGGTCCGAGAAGAGCGTAACACGGTGGAGCTTGAGAGTGGCATGCGAGTGGGGCAATGGAATGTGCCCCAGAGACTTAAAAAAGGACATTGGAATTCCGCCCTTTGATCTCCGCGCTGAGGACAGTGTCCCTGCCGCCGAAGAGGAAAAGGCCGCGAGGAGGACAGCGTTAAGGCCCCTGATCCGAGCGAGACTCCCGTCTGAGGCCGCGCCCAGAGAGAGCTGGGAAGGGCCAGGCCGGCCATCGACAGTGGGAGAGAAACCGATGAAGGAGCGTGCAGGAGTGCTGCCTCCGCGTGCTCCAGTCTGCCACTCCGCCCACCGCCACCTTTCGCCAGCTGTGTGCCCGCATGCCAGCTGGACACTGCCTCGGACCAACCCATGCACACTTTCACATCATTCCTTCCCTTACTCTCCATCCTCCCTCCTTTTACCCTTTCCTTCCCATATTTATTCCTAATAAATTATCCTTTTTCCCTAAGACCTCGAGAAATATATATATATTTTTTTTTTTTTGCATTTGATTGTTGCGTGTCTTTTTTCTGGTGCCAAGGCAAAGCAGCAATTTTGGTCCAGATTGTGTGGATCAGTTTTCTCTATCCTTACAGGTCTCCCATCTGTGGTCCCCTATTCATGGAGGACAAACTTAGAGAACTTAAAGAGCTTTTAGCTCAGTTGAAGGCGGAGAATTAGAGGCTGCATCAGGAGCATGCTCATGTGTCGCCTCTTCCTGGTTTGGCAACTGTCAATATCCATGATGCAGAGCCTGCAACTCCTCCTCCAGTCAGTGTGGGTAATAGCCAGTCTGAACGATTTGTGTTTATACCTAGGGACTGTAAATGTCCGAAGTTTAATAGTAAGACAGGTGTTGGTATTGATGAGTGGATTGAGAAGATGCTGGCACATCATCTGTCTGTCTCTGACCAGGCGTTCTTTTTATTTGGCCAGTTAGAGGGGGATGCATGGGCAGAGATTAGATATCATCCTGAGATTGAACAGGGGGATCCGGACAAGGATTTTAATGCATTGTGCGAAGTTCTTGGTTTCACTCAGCCTCTAGCTTTGCAGGAGGCATTTTTCTCCAGAAGGCAACTGGAGGGGGGAGTTTGTTAGAGTTCTCTCTCTCTCTTTGTTGGGCCTCATGGAGAGAGTTAAGCAGTATTTTCCTAGAGCTGTACCGAATGCTCCTGTATTATTGCGGGATCAGTTCTTGAACGTGTGTCTGATAATGCTCTCCGGGGTAAGTTGAAACAGTTCGTTCGCCGTGAACTCAATTAGATTGTTAGAAGTGCATAGTGTTTCAATTAGGTGGGAACAAGAGGGTATGCCTAAGGATGTGTAAGCTTGTAGCCACTCGGTTCCCATATCATATCATATAGGATTCAGTTTGGTGTTCAGGGTGGGCCGCATCTAGATGCAGGTGAATCCTCTATGTCAGAGCTAAGTCAATTGCGGGAGATGGTAGAAGTACACCAAGAGCAGTTAAATCAACTTTCTCAAAGTTTCGCTTAGTTTCAGGGTGTGCGTTCACGAGATTATTTTCAACGCCATGTGCCTGTGGTTTGTAGACGGTGCCATCAACCTAGTCATTTTGCCAGAGAGTGTAATGCTCCGCTGCCGTGTTCCTCGTCTTCAGTCTCTTCAGCATCAGGGCCTATGGAGGAGCAGCATTGGGCCAGTTAGCCATCGAGAAGCTAGTACCCATCGTAGAATGCACCACTGAGTTCCAAAGCTTGGAGGGGGGAATTATGGGCTCTGATGCGTTAGCTAGTGGTCGCGCAATGTCCTGTCATAGCTAATGTTTAGCTACCCACATTTAGTGGTCATAATTGGTGGAGTACCGGTCACATGTTTGGTGGATACGGGCTACATGGTTTCTATAATAGCTAAAAGCTGTTTTTTAACACTGAACACTTTAAACAGTGGGGGCAGAAGAGGTTAAAAAAGGTGCCAGTGGCTCCAATAATGTGTAGGAAATAAGCACGAAATTCCATATATTGGTTACATGGAGCATGGTAAGAAGGTGCCAGAGTGTGGGATCTTGGTGGTCCTCCTGATGGCCTGTATATTAAGGTCTCCGGGGTACTGGGAATGAATGTACTAAGCAGGTGCTATCAGGAACTCTTTGGCCAGTATGGCCAGGCACTGTTTGTGTCACGTCACGTCAAGCCACAGCCCCGCCATGATCACCTGGGCACTCCTGTTCCATGCTCCCAACCACGCTTTAATCGCCTCCACAAACCTGTACACTATCAGTGATTACTTCTCATGCTCATGCGACTTCGCTTCGTTTTTCTGACTACGACTTCATCTTTCCTTTTTTGGATTATAGTCTTTTGGATATTTCACATTTCCGACCACTTACCTGTCACCAACCACGAGTTTGGATCACAGACTTTCTCTTGTCTCTCCGACTTCGATCCTCGCCCGTTTTACGACCACGATTTATCCTCGCTCCTCGCCGAGCTCACATCACACACGCCACCCCTCGCAGAGCCGGCACTCCGTGCTTCCGCATTACAGCAAGGTTTCTCCTGATATCACACGGAACTCACGCCAAGTCTCTGAAACACCACCCTGCCGACTCAGTCATTCACAAGCACTCATAAACACCACTTCTATTCTTAATCAACTCTCAACATCTGCGCTTGGATCCACCATGCCCCCTACCAAACCTGACAGAATAAACTGGCCAAAGGAATGGATTCATCAAGGGCAGCTCACCTAGAGGCATTAAAGAGCCAAGGAGCCCTCTTATGTACTCACCAGCAGGAAATCACTCAGATCACTAATACTTTTCAAACCATCACTGAAACTCTGCAGTCTCTCTCCGCTCAGATTCAGAACTGACCTCCTTCTGCACCCACTCATCGAACCCCTCCCCCTCCGATGCGTTCCCCCGCCCATGAGGCATGCCTCCCTGCTCCACCTACTTATGATGTGAACCCAGTCACGTGTCGTTCTTTTCTGTCTCAGTGCTCCCTTGTTCTGGAACTGCAGGCCATGTCATTTCTCACAGAGCATTCCAAGCTCACTTATATCATCACCCTCTTTACTGGAAAGGTCAGAGAGTGGGGAACGGCATTATGGGATGCCCAAGTTCCATGCTGTTTCACATATAAGACCTTTACTGATGAATTGAGGAGGGTTTTTGATTGCTCCTTCACTGGACATCAGGCGGCAAGCCAGATACTTCCGCTTCGCCAGGGAGTCTGTTCCTTCTCTGACTATGCCTTAGATTTCTGGACCCTCTTGTGACTGGGACGAAAAGGCCCTCTTCGGCTGTTTCTCCACGGGCTCTGAGACCCAATTCAAGATGAACTGGCGGCTCGGGAGCTTCTCTTGGATCTGCAGGGACCCATTGACCTAGCAACCCACCTTGATCCCCGGAGACTCGATGAAGTGAATGGCAGCCATGTCTCGCACCACACACCTCAGCGATTACTTCTCATGCTCATTTAAGCCATGCTCTGACACCACCATGTCACCAGTTTATTGTGTGCCTTACCAGCCCCAATATACCAGTGTTACCTCTCATCTAAGCCGGCCAAGATATCAACTTCGCTTCATTTTTCTGACTACGACTTTGTCTTTAGTTTTTTGGATTATAGTCTTTTGGATATTTCATGCGCCAGCTTCTCCTGCTGTCAGACTGGCCATGTCATGCGATCCTGCCCACTAAAAGGTCAGTCCTCCCCGTAGTTCTGGGGATGCAGGGAGGGCCCAGCTTCTAGTTATTCCCTGGACCACAATCATGTTTTTCAGTGATCTTGACCCATGGTGATCGATCTTACTCCACTCACGCTTTAGTGGACTCTGGGGCTGACCAGAACTTAATTTCCTCCTCTACTTTCTCCAACTTCCAAATTCCTCTCACATCCCTGTGCCAACCTTTTACCATTCAGCCCCTGGATGGCAGCAGACTCACTCCCATTACCCATCGCACCACCCCCATTACCCTACAGTTTTCAGGCAATCACATCAAAACCGTTACCTTCTTAAACGTTCAAAATGCTCATGCAGCCATTGTTTTGGGGCTCCCTTGGCTAAGACTACAAAATCCCCATAGTGATTGGGTTAAAAGGAGCATCCTCGATTGGAGCCCCACCTGCCTCTCTTCATGTCTACACATGAGAGGAGATCCCCGACTTAACCAAGGTCTCCACTGAATACCACAATTTATGTCAGGTTTTCAGTAAGTCACAGGCTCCTTACTACCTCACCGCCCCTATGGCTGTGCTGTTGACCTCCTTCCCGGCACCTCTCCACCCAAGTGGTGCCTCTACTCTCTCTCTTGCCCAGAGAGAGAGAGGCCATGGAACATTACATTAAGTAGTCACTCACAGCAGGTATTTCAGACCTTGTATTGATTACAGAGGCTTGAACAAGATCACAATAAAGAACCGCTACCCCCTTCCGCTGATGTCATCTGCCTTTGAACTTCTTCAGGATGCTTGTGTATTCAGCAAGCTTGTCAGAATACAGGAGGGTAATGAGTGGAAAACTGCCTTTAACCCCCTCACTGGCCATTATGAATACCTAGTAGTCCCATTCAGCTTGACCAATGCACCGGTCATGTTCCAGCCCCTCATTAATGATGTCCTTAGGGATTTCCTCAATGTTTTTGTCTTCGCTTATCTGAATGATATCTTGATTTTCTCATGTTCTGTAAAGAAACACAAACACAACCTGTACCCCCACCTCCTTTGTGGGTTACTCCAACTCCCCTGAAGGCATCTAGATGGACCCCACCAAGGTCAAGGCGATCACTGATTGGCCATCACCCTCTTCAAGGTGTGAACTCCAATGGTTCCTGGGGTTCGGCGACTTTTATCGTTGCTTCATTCAAAGTTATAGCGCGGTGGTGGCTCCACTTACGGCACTCACCTCTTCCAAAACCCCATTCTGATTGAACTCGCTGGCCGATGAGGCCTTCAAGGAACTCGAGCGCCACTTCACCATGGCTCACATCCTCATCTTTCCTGACCCTAACCTCCTGTTTGTCATGGAGGTAGACGCATCGAAGACCGGAGTAGGAGCTGTCCTGTCACAGAGATCCCCCGAGTATAATAAACTTCTCCTTTGCTCCTTTTTCTCCCACCTACTCACAGAGACAATCCTTCCCCCTCATTCCTTCGTGGAAACGACCCGACTTGATGTGGGGCACCTTGTCCAGCAGACCTTCGAACAAGAACCAGGCCCAAGTGTCGTCCCCCCCAACAAACTCTTTGTTCCTGCCTCCGTGCGCCCTCAGGTGTTGGACTGGGCCCACAGTTCCAGATTGGCATGCCACCCTGGAGTGGAACGCACCCTTTTCTTCCTACACCAACGCTTCTGGTGGCCCGCCATTAATGAGGATGTCAAAAACTTTGTGGCTTCCTGTGATATCTGTTCCAGGAACAAGAATTCAAACCGAGAGTCTACTTAGACCCCTCCCCATCCCTCACCGCCCCTGGTCTCACATGTCCATGGATTTTGTCACCAGACTACCACCATCACAGAATAATTACTTGCATCTTGACCATTGTGGATCATTTCTCTAAGTCAGCTCATTTCATCCAACTACCCAAGCTGCCATCTGCCAAGGAAATGGCTGAGCTCCTGGTCAGCCACGTCTTCTGACTTCATGGTCTCCCTGCCGACTTTGTTTCAGACAGGGGCCTCCAGTTCTCGGCCCAGTTCTGGAAGGCATTTTGCAACCTCATCGGCGCCACCCCCAGCTTCTCCTCTGGATTTCACCCTCAAACTAACAGCCAAACTGAACAGATGAACCAGGAACTGAAAAAAGTCCCTAAGGTGCATGGCTCCTTGGGACCCATCCTCTTTGGGGGACATTACTTTTTAAAGTAACTAATTACATTACAAAATTACTGTCTTCAAAAAGTAATCAGTTACATTACAGCGTTACGTTCTGATAAAATTAACTAGTTAGAGTACTTTTACATTGCAGAAAATGAAAACTCCTTTGTGCTTCCTCATGCAGGAAGGTCATGGCAGCAGGCCTGCAATCTGCAATCAGATATAGATGCGTCTTACCACATTTCAGAAGTGTCCAAAAACAGCTCTCGTGGTCTTTTTTTGCTGGTAGCTGCTCTAGTACACTTCAGAAAGCAGGTCAATCAATCATTTAGGAAGTACTTTTTTCAAATAAATAAATGAATGGAATAATATACAAGAATAAAATGTCTTATTTACATTGCATTATGTAGAAAGTATTATACAGTATTATAATATTTTCTTATCAGTGATGGCATGATGGCTTAGTGATTAGCACTGTGGCCTCACACTTCTAGGGAATGGGTTCAATTCCTGCCTCAAGGTCTGTATGCATTGAGTTTGCATTTTTTCTCCATGCTTGGTGGGTTTCCTCTGAGTATTCCAATTTCCTCCCACAGTCCAAAGACATGCAGATTAGTCTAATTGGCATTCCCAAATTGCCCTCAGTTGTGTGTGTATGTGTGTGTTTGTGTGCGCCCTGTGATGGATTCCAAGGTGTACCCTGCTTTGTGCAAGTTTCCTGGGATAGGCTTCAGGCCATCCATGAACCAGTATAGGATAAGCAGCATAAAATTTGAATGAATTAATTAATACTTTCATATAATGCGATTTATTTCTCCAGATACATCTTTGTTTTAATACTACGCTGCTCTGCGACTGAAACACTGAAACAGTTCAGATATACAGTAGCAGAGAAGTGGAAATAATGTGCCACCCATGACATCAGAGATCTGCTCCTGGTGGAAAGCGAGGGTTAGCACCCTCTCAAACAGAACAGAGAATGCAGATGTACCTTCATTTGTGGCAGGAAGGCAAGACCAAGAACTTACGGGTTCATTAGACAACTATGAGGGGATTGCAATGTCGGGCTGGGCATGCAAGTGTTTGGCACCATCGCCTTTCCTTTGGTGGAGCTTCTGATACTTATGGCTGTGCCAACTGCCTCCAACTGGGTAGAGTTTTTGCTATAAGTTTTGGTGGTTTCATATTTATTGTCACAGCCCTTCTTCCCACAGCTGCATTCCAGCTTACAGTGGAATTCATGCAGATGGGAAGTCATCAGGAGCCAGAGAGTGGCAGGGTGCTCAAAGTGGGCCTGACAGGGCCAGCTGCCAAGAGGTCGAGGAGAGGGCTGATAGTATAGCTCAACTCCAAGCCATGCTGCCTGGTCAGCATACAGTGGGTGTTCTGCTCCAGACTTGTGGTGTATAGTTTTGCTACCCCCTAGTGGCAGTTCATTGGAAAGGCAAGTAGAGTTCCACATACAGTTAGCTTTACTTAAATGTTTGGATGCCATCCTTTGTTTTGTGCTTATAAACACATCATCTTTTTACTCCTAATTGATAATGTACTTGGCATCTTATTAAACGTCAATGTGAATCCTAATATGAATCCTGACTCATCTGTACTTTATGGATGGAGTTTGACTGGCTGTTAAATTGCCTGGGTAGATGCAAGGAGAACAGTACAATGGAGCAAAACCCTAACCCTGGCAAACACCACAGCCTCACTCAAGGCTGTATTTTTTTTTCTTAGTGTCTTGCAGTGGATGAGGAAATGGTCTCCTACACCAGGTACAAATTTTGTCCTGTTCCATTCCATGACATACCTAATCAAATCAAATCATGCCATGCCATGCCATGCCAGAATCTGCTCAATGCTAGCAAAGCTCTTCAACAGACCAGCCAAGCTCAGCTTGCCCCTTTGAACTAAGGACGTTTTGCTTACTTCATTGGCTGGCTTTGAGAACAATGTGCTTCTTCCAGTGCCTTACTTTAATGATGTGCTGCTCACCCCGCCAACCAGCAACAGTGACACTCTGCTGGTGCCAACACCTACAGGTGAAACTCAAAAAATTAGAATATCTTGCAAAAGGTCATTTATTTCAGTAATGCAACTTAAAAGGTGAAACTAATACATGAAATTACTCATTACATGCAAAGCAAGATAGTTCAAGCCGTAATTTGTCAATAATTGAGATGATTATGGCTTACAGCTCATGAAAACCCCAAATCCACAATCTCAGAAAATTTAAATATTGTGAAAAGGTTCAATATTCTAGGCTCAAATTGTCCCACTCTAATCAGCCAACTCAAGCCAAAACACCTGCAAAGGGTTCCTGAGCCTTTAAATGGTCTCTCAGTCTGGTTCACTAGGAAGCACAATCATGGGAAAGACTGCTGACCTGACAGTTGTACCGAAAACCATCATTGACATCCTCTACAAGTAGGGAAAGCCTCAAAAGGTAATTGCAAAATAAGTTGGATGTTCCCAAAGTGCTGTATCAAAGCAAATTAATATAAAGTTGTGTGGCAGAAAAAGGTGCACAAACAGCAGGGATGACCGCAGCCTGGAGAGAATTGTCAGGAAAAGGCCAATCACAGGGAGTGAACTGAGGCTGGAGACAGTGCATCAAGCGTCACCACCCACAGACGAATCCTGGACATGGGCTTCAAATGTTGTATTTCTCTTGTCAAGCTGCTCCTGAACAACAAACATTGTCAGAAGCATCTTACCTGGGCTAAAGAAAAAAAATAACTGGTCTGTTGCTCAGTCGTCCAAGTTTTCTGATGAGAGCAACGTTTGCATCTCATTTGGAAGCCAAGGACCCAGAGTCTGGAGGAAGAATGGTGAGGCACACACAGTCTGTGTTGATTCGGGGAGCCATGTCATCTGCTGGTGTTGGTCCACTGTGCTTCATTAAGTCCAGGGTCAACACAGCCGTCTACCAGGAGATTTTGGAGCACTTCATGCTTCCTTCCGCAGACGAGCTTTATGGGGATGCTGACTTCATTTTCTAGCAGGACTTGGCACCTTCCCACACTGCCAAAAGCACCAAAACCTGGTTCAATGACAATGGGATTACTGTGCTTGATTGGCCAGCAAACTCGCCTGACCTGAACCACATATGGGGCATTGCCAAGAAAAACATGAGAGACATGAGGCCGAACAATGCAGAAGAGCTGAAGGCCACTATTGAAGCATCCTGGTCTTCCATAACACCTCAGCAGTGCCAGAGGCTGATATCTTCCATGCCACGCCACATTGAGGCAGGTATTGCTGCAAAAGGGGCCCAAACCAAGTATTGAGTACATATGCATACTTCTCAGAGGTCTGATATAGTTCTATGTACAATCCTTGTTTTATTAATTGCGTGTAATAATCAAAATTTCCGAGATTGTGGATTTGGGGTTTTTATGAGCTGTATGCCAAAATCATCTCAGTTATGACAAATCACGGTTTGAACTATCTTGCTTTGCATATAATGAGTCTATCTCATATATTAGTTTCACCCTTTAAGTTGCATTACTGAAATAAATGAACCCAACCTGCAAGGCCATGCTTGACCCAGTGCCTGACTTCAGGGACGACATGCTGGCACTTACTCATTGCTTTGAGCATGTTGTGCTGGCAACAAGCATTCTCCATGTGACTATATGTTGTATAATAACAGATTTAAGCTACCATTAGCAGTGTTACCTGAAGTGTCAAATAAGCTCTGTAATTTCCATCGAAGCACAGGCAGACACAAATGGTTCTTTTTTTTTTTTTTGCTATTTTTTTTAAGCTGCTGTCCAAATCCACCGTGAAAACTAAACATGGAGTATTAAAAGAAAGTACAAACCATGTTAGCTTAACAAAAACAATAGCATGCACAGCATGTGGAGTAATATTTTTTCAGAAGTAAAATGCAGAAGAAAAAAATAAATAAATAAATAAAATGGATACCTCATTGGCTGCATGCTAAACGGAACAGTCTTCGGGTCTTATCAAATTACTTCTATGGGTTGATGTCAAATTTAATTATTTTCTTAGGAGTTTAAATCTTCACTTATATATACACAAGTTATCAATGCCTCGTAAGTGTCATTTAAGAGTTTTTTTTTTCTATACTAGCAAAGGCCAACTGTTTTGCACCCCCTTGCTCAAAGCAAAAGTCATGACAAAATACAAGCACAAATAACAGCAAATTCAACTTAAATGCTTAATAATGATAATCATCTTAGAAAATGTCAATTAACCAAACAAATAATGTAACAATATAATTGTGACAGTTACAAGCTCAATCACATGTAATTCATGTAATTTTTTTTTATGTGATTTTTTTTGCATCTGAATTGCAATGAAAGTAAGCAGAAGGTATGCAGAAGCATTTAGTGGCCCTTTTGGCTTTTTTGTTCCACAGTACAAAGACATGCAGATTAGGATAATTGACATTCCCAAATTGCCTATAGTGTCTTAATGTGTGTGTAAATGTTGACCGGAGGTCCCACTACGGTCATAAAAATGGAAATAAATACAATGGTCAACATTTGGCCTCCAGGGTCCATAGTAGGACTACAGATGTTCCTAGATAGATGGATGGATGGATGGATAGCTAAACTGGAGTATAACTGAATTTAAGCAGTTTTTCTGTGATAGGTTATAACTGCATTCACCCTGATAGTTTAATAGAGTAGAAACTGCCACAAATGGTTTTGTACTTTTTTCAGTCAACTGTGTGTGTGTGTGTGTGTGTGTGTGTGTGTGTGTGTGTGTGTGTGTGTGTGTGTGTGTGTGTCGACTTTTTCAGTTTAAATAATGCCATTTTTAAACAATGAATAAATCAATTTAGTTAGATTTTACACATTTGTTAACGGATAGTTGCATTTTACACACACACAAAACATTATTTTCACAATGAATTAAGTAGATCAGTACATAGACGCATATTTATGAGTGCGAGTGTATTTTACCTGATCTCTCAGATTGCTTAGAGCTTCTGGGCCTCTGAACCTCCTCATTGACCTGATTCACATCTCCATGTGAGTTCTCACTATCTTTAGAATCAGCTCTGTTGTCTTCTGTCATTTCTACATTTGCATAAATCTCCTCACTCATCTCCATTCTTTCATCAGTCACCAGTATTCAATTGTCTAAAGCTAAACTGCGAACGGCTGTCAGAAGTTGCACTGCATAAGTGACTGGATGTGTTGCTGCTATACTGAAAGCCTATTTCCTCTTTATTCATTCTAAACATGCCACAAGCCACAAGTGAGAAAATGACACTGTGAAGATACTTAAGCATGAACAGATTCACCCTGTGACGTTTACTAAACATTTAATAGTATTATTAGTATATGGATGATGATTTTAAAATAATTTAATCTGCAGGAATTATTAAGTCCTGAAGTGAAGCAGCTCCATCACACACCTGCCATCCATCATGAGATGTTACATCTGTTCATTGAAGAGAAGGAAAAGCAGACAGTGGTTAGTTACATTATTGTGTTCATAAACATTCATGGTTACATTTTATCGAAAACAAATCATGCTGCTACAACCATGGTGCATAAACAGTACAGCCTATGTTTTTTTTTGTTTGTTTGTTTTAATAATGCATGCCTCATAGTAAAGTATGGTGTTCTGTTGTTTTCACACCTCGATCACAGGAAGCTACTGCAATTCTGTCTCTTTACTGGCAGCCAGCAACTCATAGCCTTTTTGCGCATACAAACCTAATCATTATTAGTAACACATAAAGCCGCACCCACCAAAGGGAGACTCAGGGCTGCTGTACAGTAAGCAGGAACAATGAGCTACACCTGACTTTTTGCTACTTAAAGCTATGAGACACTAGATGCATTCCAAATGGCCTGAAGTACCCTGCGATATAGACCTGTATGGCCTGAAGCCATGACATCCCTGCTCATATTGCAACCAGGATGTTAAAACAGTATACCTGAATGAAATTAAAACTTGTTCTACTGTTTGGCAGTGACAGTCGGTGACACGTGTGCATTAAGGGGGTTCACAGAACATTGTGGAACTTCAGAGTCAAACATATGACATATGACATATCAAGATTTTACCCAATCATCCAGCAGCCAGATTTGTGGTCATTCAGGTGATTAATTGGGTGCCAGGACCCTGCTCACACTGCATGTCAAAGGACTGATCATTGATCACACCTGAACCGCCACTCTCACTCACAAATTCTCTAACTAGCTATCCTGTACAGTGTCACGGGATGCCTGGGGCCTAAGTCAGATCTTTGGGTCTGTGAACAGCATGTCTCAGTTTCCCCCCACTTCCTCTCTGTATCGACCTGTCATGATTCATGCCCTGTCTGCCCTGTTTTTACCACGCTGTCACTCTTCCCGTGTGCTCATGTTTTCCTTACCTCGTCATCTGTCCTCTCCCAAGCCCCCGTTTCCACCCCGTCTGCTGACCTGTCTCTAATTCCAACACTGCACGTTGCTTAAATTGTTGGATTATCTTGTGCTTTTGTCTCGATTCTCTTCTTGCGATCATCTTCTCTCATTCTAACCATGTTCTCGTCTAACGCTGTGATCCTTCATTGGCACTTGGATTCACCTCGTTTTGCTCTGCCCTGTGATGCTCTCTCTCTCTCGCTCTCCATGAGCAGCATGTCTCAGTTACCCCTGACTTTATTTTATTTTTTTTTTTTTACAGCTACGTCATTCTTGTCAGCCTGCACTGTCTTGTGGTTTGTGAGTGTCTAAATTTGTAGTGTTAAAAAACTGAATAATGTTTAAGTTAGGAATAAAACACTCAATGGCATGTTATTACAGTTGTGTACAAAATGACACTTTAGTGATTGGTTTATTGTGTAATAAATTTATTGATTAGTGACCTGAGAAACCACAAAGCACAAATTCAAATGAATGGAGCCCAAAGTTACAAAACCCACAACAGAGACCTGTCCATAACACTCTCCCATAGGATACAATGTACTGTTTTTATATAAAGCATTTATAGTTTATATAAAGTGTGTGTGTGTGTGTGTGTGTGTGTGTGTGTGTGTGAGGGAGAGAGAAAGAGTATGCAAGAGCATGTGTGCTTCGCTTGTGTTTGTTGGTGTGAGCTTTTTTTTTTTACATACTGATGTGTGAAAGAGAGTGATGGTTAATGCTGATCTCAGATCAATGGAACTTAAAAGCATCAGGCAATAAAGTCTAACAACTTTGCAGAATGACATATGGAGCAAAATATAGTGCATTAGTGCAAGGTGAAGATTTTTATGACACAATTATAAAATTTTTGTTTATGTATAACTGCTGTACTTTAACAAGCACATCTGTGTGGTATGTGTGAGTTTTGCAGCTCAAATGTCTTTGCACATTGACCACATGAAGACATGTATGCCCTCTGCTCTTTTTTTTTTTTTTTTTTTTTACTCTACCTCTGACTTTATTTACTTGGAGTGAATGTTAAATTTAAATTAACCTTTACGTCCTCATAAAGAGTACAGAGGCTCAGGCTATATTATTTACATCCACACAGAGATGAGATGGTTTAATGTTTTGGTGAGTCTTTTATATTTTAAAGAAATTTTGGTGTTCTTCTGAACAGGATGTATGAGGTTGCTCTCTAGTGGCAAATGGATGTGCTGCTTTGTGAGTCTCTCTATCATCATAGGACCTGCATGCTAACATCACTTCTCACTGTTTTCTATGGTGGCTCAGTATGGCAAAGCATCTCTTCTGCATGTGACTCGTGTTTTCAGTATGCTCTCTCCTGTTTGTGATACTTTGTGATACTGTGTATGAGCACTCTGCTCCTGTCTGAGTTAGTCCGTTGCAGTGTAGGCAGTGCTCCACCCCCCATGTATACAGTGTTGAACACCTGTGTATGCACAACTAAGTTCCCGTGTGTAAGAGCTCGCTTTACAATAGTACAAAATAGAGGTGATAAAACCATGAACTGTATCGTTTGATGACAATATATTCCTTATCTTGGCAATATTTCTTAGATGAAAGAATGCTATCCTGATAAGATTACCTACAAGTGCTTCAAATGAAAGACTGACATCTATAATAACACCCGGGTCTTTTACTGTTGCACTTGATGGAACAGAATGACAATCTAAAGTTACAGTGTGATCAAAAAGCTTGCTTCTAGCTACATGTGGCTCTATGACTAAAACTGTCTTGTCAGAATTAACCAGAGAAAGTTAATTACCATCCAGTCTCTTATGCCCTTCACACACTGATTAACTTTATTAAGCTGGTTTTTCTCATCTGGTTTTGCTGAGACATACAACTGTGTGTCATCAGCATAACAATGCAAACTAATACCATGCTTACAAATTATGTTGCCCAGAGGAAGCATGTAAAGGCAAAAAAGCAGTGGGCCTAAAACTGAACCCTGTGGAAAACCAAACATCACTTGAGAACATGCAGAATAAGAATTTAAATCTACAAACTGATAACAGTCAGTCAAATAGGATCTGAGCCAGGAGAGGGCTGTTCCCATAATTTCTACAAAATTTTCCAATCTGTGAAGGAGAATACTATGATAAATGGTGTCAAAAGCTGCACTGAGTTTGAGCAACACAAGCAAATAATGCAACCCTGATCAAAGGGCAATAATGTCACAGGCCAGCTCGATCCACCAAGCACCTTGCAATCCTAACTCCACCCGGAGTTTCCAGTTTTCAATCATGGCACACCTGTATCTGATTAGGAATCATCCCTAGGCTGAATCATCTGAGTGCATCGGTCAGAGCATCAGTAGAGTGTCTCGCTCGTGTTCCTCTCACCTTTACCTGATATTGTTTCCTGAAGTTTGACCCATTACCGACCCCGCTGTCCTTTGGATTCCTCTTTCATCTTCTCCCCTGATTACCTTGCCTATTCTCAGACCCAACTTCGTGTATGACCCTGCCTGTGGTAGGAATCTGGTTCTTGTTACGGTCCAGACGGGCCTGGTGGATCCAAGTGCAGAGCTCGTGTTGTTGAATGCGCTGATTGCCTTGTGAAGATGAGGCGGTGGTGAGCGTGCGTGGGTCAAAGCCAAGAAAACTAATAGAGTCCGTGATCCAAATCCGTGGTCGAGATACGAGGGCGAGGGTCGTTATCCAGAAATCCAAACAAACAACAATCCAAGACGTGAAGCAAAAGGCGTGGTCCGTAAAACAAAGCGTGAGTCGAGATCCGAGTAGCAGGGCAGGTGAAATCGCTGGAAAATTGGGCATTAAGGCACACAATAATCTGGCAACAGGAGGTTGTTTGTTAAGTTAAATAGAGCAGAGCCATGATTGAAATGAGCAACAGGTGTGCTCAAGCCAGTCAATGAGGCGGCAAAACTGAAACAGCGAGCTGGAGTATGGAATGGAGTCGTGGGAGATCATGGCTCAGTTTGACAGGTGGGCGTGACCTGGCGTGCTGTGACAGTACCCCCCGCCCTACGAACGCCACCTGGCGTTCTTGAGGGAGCCTCAGGATGATGGCGGTGAAAATCTGTGGCAGAGGTGGGGAGTGAGTTATGTGCGTATTCCACCCAGGGAAGAAAATCACTCCATGAAGCTGCGTCCCGAGAGGTCATGCACCTTAGGGTCTTCTCAAGCTCCTGATTGGTGCGTTTGGTCTGGCCGTTGCTCTGAGGGTGAAAACCGGACGAGAGGCTAGGTGTTGCACCAATGAGACTACAGAAAGCCTTCCAGAATTGGGCTGAGAACTGGGGACCCCTGTCGGAGACTATGTCTACAGGAAGGCCATGGAGACGAAATACATGGTTGACCATGAGCTTGGCGGTTTCTTTGGCGGAAGGGAGTTTGGGTAGAGGGACAAAGTGAGCAGCTTTTGAGAAACGATCAACTATGGTGAGTATACACGTGTTATTGTTGGAGGAGGGTAGTCCAGTGAAAAAGTCGAGAGCGATATGGGACCAAGGGCGATGGGGGATGGGGAGGGGTTTGAGTAGACCCTCGGGCGGACGGTTGGGTGTTTTGTTTCTGGTGCATA